>VSMD01118798.1:0-47461 GCA_008750895.1 Mirza zaza
TGCTTTTGTTGCCACTACTGCTGTGGTAGTGATGGTGATGGTGGATATTCGGCCTTTTGATTATTTGATTTTTAATATTTAACACTCCAATTCACTTGAAGTTATTTTAGGTGATAAAGTTCAATATATAAATTGACTTCTCTCCAAATAGCTAATCAATTGTCACGAGTCCATCATGCAGTTAAATTCTAAATGATTACATTCAGGCTTGGCTTATATTTATTGCAATGAGAAATTTCAGAATGAAGAGGTTACCTCATCAAATGTAAAGCTCTGCCCTGGTTTGGACATTCATGGAGCCAGAAGCCTAACCACAGAGGTATCCCTGGGCTTTGTAGCTATGGAAGACTTCCCTGCCCCTTCTGGGGCACCAAGGGAAACTTTATTCTTTCTGATTTGTGGCAGTCACTCTTCTGATTTTATACAAAGGCATCAGTTGACACAATAATCACTCAACTTATGAATAACCATTAAAAAATTCATATCCTATTAAGGAGAGGGAAACCTTTTGGCAAAGCATTTTGGTGATATCTATCAAACTTAAACATGCACATTTTTTGACCCAGAAATGTATTTATTAGAATACATTCTAAAGATACACACCTAAAAGGGCACACTACTATAATGACCAGGATGTTCCCTGGAACACTATTGGTAATGGCAAATAATCTAAATAGAAATAAATGAAATGTCAGTCAGTGGGGAACTGTTTACTCAAACTATTGAGTTTCAAAGTAGTACACCATGTAGCTACTAAGAAATAGTGAAGTGGAGCCAAATATGGTGATGTGAAAAGATCTCCAAGGACTACTATTAAATTGAAAACACAAACAGCCAAAGATTTAGTATAATATACTTTCTTTTATATTCATTATGATATAAAAGGTACAGATGTGTCTATCTGTATCTATATGGATATAGATATGGAAATTGATATGGATATGGATATCAATGTAGATGTAGCTATACATATAGATATAGAGATATGGCTAAGAATATGGATATGGTTATAGATACAGGTGTGTATTTATATACAGATACAGAGACAGAGACAAAGATAGAGACAGAGACAGAAATCATCTTCATTGTCCAGAATTCTGAAGATCAGCACATCCCAGTACTCACAGCCTTGACTTTTTACATTTCTTTTCTCCTTAATTATCTCATCCAGACTCTTGACTTCAAATACAGCTACATGGTGACAATGGCAAAATTGAAGTCTCAAACTGATCTTACTCAGTTGTTTATGCAAGAAATACAGAATCAAAGTCATGAAAATTCACTGGTAAATAAAATAACCATCCAGGCCTTTATCAAGCTGAACTTCATATACTTCACCATGTATTTCATATAGTCACTTAATAAACATAACGAAATTAAAATGTCCAACACTGAACTCCTAGCTGTTCTCACGCCAACCTCCCCTCCCCTATATTTCTTCATTGCATTAAGTGGAACTTCCATTCTTCCAGTTACCCAGGCAAATACTCTGTGTTTCATCCTTGACCCCACTTTTCCCCTTACCTTCTATCCCACACTATATAGATTAATAAGACATGAATATGATATTTGTTTTCACTACACACATTGAAATTATTCATATTATTTTCAAGTCTAAAGTATTAGTGATGTGCATCTAGCCTGATAACTAACCATAGAGAGAAAGATGGCTGATCAATAAAGGATTTTAGGGGGACATAATTTTCATCCACATCAAATCTCTTAGTACTTAAAGGAATGTTAGTACTAGCTTTAGTTCAACAATTATATGTCACACAAATTTGAAGATGCTTTTTAAATCATAGGAGTGACAGATGACCATAAATGTTTTGTGGTTTATAATAGCAAACACTGCTTCCTATTCTCATGCATAAAGAAAAAATATTAAGGGAGTAAGGGTCTATCTCCTATTGAGTCTAAATTCCCGGATAGTCTAATATGCATCAGATCTCTAAATCAGACCCCTCTGGAAAAAGTATTAACTTTTCCAGGCCAGAGAAATGTATAAAACTGAGCATAAAGAAATAAAGAAAAATCTAATTGAAATGTCAACAGACACTCAGGTGGTTGATCAATTTGTCTATAGACTGACAAGAAAACTCATCAAAGTACTCTCTACTCTCTCTCTCTTTCACTCTCTCCCTCACAGACACACACCTCTGCATACGTATTTCCTTCATGTACAATACAGATGAGCATATGAACAACTTCTTATGAAATGTCCTCACTTTCACATAAAGACCTACTAAGCAGAAATAAATATCACCGATAAGTAAAATCCCACCAATACCAATGAAAATGAGTCTACTACTCTGGTCGATTTAAGCCACACTGAGCAACATGGTTCTAAGCAAATACAGACAAGTTGAAGTAGGAATTCAGAAATGGGGAGAATAGAAGAAGCGCTTCCAGAATTTACTGAAAGGAACCTTCCAAAAACACTAAGTGGTCAGCTTAAGAGCCCAGCAGCTGCACATCTATTAGCCATTTTCATGTAAATTATGAATCCAGCAAGCAAGTCAAAAGTAGTGAGGAACACTTAAGCTAGAGTTATAGTCACTAATCAAAGGCCTGCCTTCACCTGGGCTCAGCAGGCACTGTGCTTTCTTCCTTTATTGGCCTTTACTTTCAAGCTAACAGAACACAATTAACCAAGAAGAAGCACAATTAACCAAGAAAAGCCATCAAACAATAAGTGATTCGGGCAAATGCCATGCCAATGTATTTCATTCTTGGCTCCCTGTATAGCAGATGATTTCATAGCCTTTTTATTAAGAAGAACAAGGATGTACATACAGCACTCTTCTTTCTTTCCCTCCCTACTCTTGACAATCCTCCTGCCTCTTTGAACTCTCTTTGAATTTCTTTTTGATTTCTGTCCCTCTGATAACCAATTAAGTGTGTACAAAACTCAAGTGTAGCCGGTAGGTCCACTATGCATGCAGAATAAGATCTGAACTTCTCCTTCTGAAATTCAAAGTCTTTCACAATTCAACCGCTTTGGGTCTCTTCACTAATCTCCCATCGCTGTGAATAGCTGCATGGAGATGAAATGCCCAGGGAAATGTGGGGACAAATAAAAGGGTGTTTTCAAGTGAATGGTGAGGGAGCTCTTTCATGCTTTCTGAATACACTATCAAAATCTCACAAAGACATTTCATGAGATGCACGGCATGGATTTTAAAACCTTGTCATTTCAGTGACCAATTTTCAGCTAAAACGTGATTGAGAAAAGTCCTAGAAACCCCCATCTCCCAGGCTTTTAGGAAATAGTCATGTTTCCTGCTCACCAGTATGACATTTGTAACAAAACAGAACATGTTGGAAAGAAAAGCTAGTCTTTAATCACCCTCTATTTGATTTAAAACATATTCTTCACCAAAGAACTCAAGCTTACTTCTTAATCTCCATCACTTTAAAAATACAAGATAACAGCTTTTCATCAGTAGCATCCATTTTATCTGCATTCTTGTCATAGTTCCCCTGAGATGTCTCAAATTTACTTTATTAAGACCCTCCTAGGCCTTTCTGTAATATGCAATAAGGGTATATTTACATCACACTCCCACTGCACAAATCAGTACAACATAAGTAAATTATTCCAAAAACTTTCTCAGAGTCTGGCTCCTTGGCTAAAAACCATGTGTATCACAGTTTTTACAAAAACACATACCACTTCCTCAATAGAATAGGGTGGCTCCATCTGTGTGATTCTATTCAACTATTGTACAGCATGGAACACATATTTATGAATCATTTGTCCAACAGACCTCAGTGGATCCTTAACACCTGCTGTGTAAAACATATCTTCAGGCGTACGATGAAAATATTTCAAAACTCATGAGAAACCAAAACAAAGCAGCTCTTTTTAAGTTTGACACAGGGAAATAATAAAGTTAGTTCAAATATATTCCTGACCTGGACTTGAAGACAAGCCAATTCCACTTGCAAAAGATGATAGTGATGAGACCCTAAGAAGACTAAAAGGGGCAAGTACTAGTGACACTCAGGCTGCAAACGAATCACAAGGGTCTGTCTGCTTCAGAGGAACTGCCTTGGTCAAGCACCCTCTTCTCTTCTGACATCTGCCTTTCCATTCATTTTCAAGCCCTTGCTTACGCTTTTAAGGAAATCTTGCCTTTTTTGTCTTTGGCCTTTGCTCTCTCTCCAGTTTACTATCTATTCTAAAAGTAATGCAAAAATGAACATATACTATTGAAGAGTAGTGCTGATACCAAAAAACAAAATGTTAAAATCATAGTCTCACGCTCTTTTTGTTATAAATAGGCAGCTGGTCCAAATAGCATCTATCCACACAACTGTCTTGTGACCTGAGTTGTTTTGGTTCATTCACATCTCTTGCTTTTCTTGCTACAGCATTACCCACTCAACACTGAAATAGCTAATCATTTCACAGACAGCTATCTGGACTGATCTGTAGATAGAGCACTAAACAACTGGGTTGCCTGCTATTTCCCCCTGCATTTTCCCCTGCATTGATCAAATAATCCTGAATCACTGTGCAGCAGCCTTCTTTCTCACCTATCGACTTCGTGCTCATTTTCTTCTCTACAGACTCTATTTCATTTCCTCTTTATCTGACTCAGCCTCATTTTCACTCTATCATAGGTAGCAAGTCAATTTTTAGTCACAGGGTTATCAGTAAAGATTATCAGGATGGACATCTGTCTCCCATACCAAAAAAAAAAAAAAAAAAAAGCACTAGCTGATTAGATGTATGAGGACATATCACACACACACACAAACACACACACAAACACACACACACGTGCACTACCACTCAAACAAATCTGTCAGCTGTCACTCTGGACCCCTGCTAGCTATTTAACTTTGAAAACCAGTGGCCTCCAGGTCAAAGGGTACAAGACTAGCAACAGAGAAAAGTAATAAATAAGTTCTTCTGACCACAGAGATGTTATCACCAATGGTGGTGTGATTGCTAAATACACAGAATAATAAAAGCTTAATTCTTATTACTCTACACAGAAAGAACACTCTAAAACATTTTAAAGCTCTCAAGCAGAATACTGTATTCTTCTTTGAAAGAAGAAGGAGAAAAAAGAGAATTAGCTCACCTTTGTTATTTAGGATTTAAAGTAGTTTGGAAGTGTTACAATTCCATAAACGAGTTTACTGCTAATGTTTGAAATTGAGACAGAATGACATGATACTCCAGTCTTGAAAACTGTAAATGTTTATATGTAGCCCATGACTGCATCCCCATAGTGATAAAAATTTGATGGTAATTGAATTGAGAGATTATGTTGCTATTTCCTGTACTTGGAATTAACATTAATATCTTTATGAATTATCTAAAAGAGGCATTACAGAGTGAAATGCTCAAGTTTGAAAACAGAACAGCTATTTCAATAAGTAAAATCCCATCCAAATGGAGATACACTAATGCAGTGATTCTTATCTGGGCATAATTTTGCCCCCAGGTGATATTGGCAATATCTAGAGACATTTTTGTTCATTACAACTTGGAGGATACGACTAGCGTCTGGCAGGGAAAGACCAGGGGTGCTGTTAAACATCCTACCATGAACAGAACAGTCTGCCTCCCTGCAACAAAGAATTATCCAGCCCCAAATGTCAGTTGTGCCAAGACTGAGGAACTCTGCTCTAAGGAGAAAGCATCCAAGGTCCAAGGAGGTGGCTTCACTTCAAAATGAACAAAGGCAAAATGAGAAAATAAAAACCAAAAAAACTATATTTACAGTAAGATGAGTTCGGAGCTACCAGTTGTTACTTGGGAAAGAATATTCTACAACTTTAGAGATGGACGGGACATGAGAGGTTATCTAATCTGAACTTCACTTCACAGGGTTTGGCCCGGCTGAGAAAGTACGCTGTGTGCTTCCCCACAGTCTGCAAACTCCTGGCTGATAGTGGGAGAACAGGGAAGAACAGTGAATGGACTTGATTTTTAGCAGTTGACACAGCCCAAGAATACCATGGGAACCATTAAAAACTATTGTCTGAAACGGTCAGTTTAATGAAGACAGGATGGTCCAATCTGGACAGCAAAGAGTAGGAAAGCATATTACTGAGGGTAAGACTAATAGCATAATTAAGAAAAACGGGGTGAACATATATTTATTCATCAAATATTACTGTACAAGAATTAAAATAGGCCGGGCGCAGTGGCTCACACCTGTAATCCTAGCACTCTGGGAGCCCAAGGCTGGTGGATTGCTCGAGGTCAGGAGTTTGAGACAAGCCTGAGCAAGAGCGAGACCCCATCTCTACTATAAATAGAAAGAAATTAATTGGCCAACTAAAAATAAATAGAAAAAATTAGCCGGGCATGGTGGCTCATGCCTGTAGTCCCAGCTACTCGGGAGGCTGAGGCAGGAGGATCGCTTGAGCCCAGGAGTTTGAGGTTGCTGTGAGCTAGGCTGATGCCATGGCACTCACTCTAGCCTGTGCAACAAAGCGAGACTGTCTCAAAAAAAAAAAAAAAAAAAAACACGAAAAAAACAAACAAACAAAAGAATTAAAATAAACCCTTAGAGCTTGAAAGTAATAAACTTAGGGGAAAATAGCCTACACCTCTTTTATACATATGGCAAATTTATGAAATGTGTTGTTCTCAAGAGGAGGCTTAGATTTTAAAAATTAATAGCTTCCAAAGATGCTGTATGAATTTATGGAAGAGAAAAATCACAGCAGGATCCCGAAGGAAACCAAGCTATTTGGAATTGTATCGGGCAGAGTTGTGCTGGATCTGGGAGTTAAAGCCAAAATGGAGTCTACTAAAACCATGTGGTTGGCAGAAATGATGAAAAGAATGAAGAACCAGGCTAAAGACTACCTTCGGGAAACAGTACAGAACCATGCTTCAAGACTGAGTGGCTAAGGGGACTAGCCCAACACCGATCAGCTCTGCTGTCACTTTTCCACTAGGAGCACCGCTGGGTGGCCACCAGATCAGGCATGGTAAGCGAGATCAGGCTGTGACTTCAAGCAGCGACCGCTATTTCTCAATGACACTACTTGCCCATCACAGGTTGCAGGCAATTCTGTGTGCTGCCTTGTCTCCACTGTGGGACCGAGGCTGATAGAAGCCAATATCTGGAATTTTACTGTTCACTGAGGTAGAAAGAAAGAGTTCCACGGGGTCTCACACTAGCTATTAAACACTCTGAGCCAGCAGCGACACCATTGCTTTCTCTCACAACTGGTTAGTCAGGATTAGCCACCTGCTTCCACCCAGCAATAAAGAGGCCAGGAAGTGTACCCACTGCCTCTAAAAGGCAAAGTGATAATGACCACAACCACCTCCTCTCCAGCCTGATGCCACTCTGCCCCAGAACCCCATTCACCCCATGCTAATGACCGTCACCAGCAAAGAGAAAGAGAGCGATCTCTGTCCCTTTGTTCACATGACACTAACTCCCTGTCTAGCATAGGCGAGTCTGGCAGAACTCGGGTCAAATGTGTGTGCTGTAGCATTCTCAGCTGCCATGAGCTAAGACTGGCCCCTTCAAGACTACTAAAGTGAAGCCTTTCCTAAAACATAAAAATTCCATAAAAACCTTAGACGCTAGATATCCAAAAATGTAATAAGGTCCCTCCCAGGAAAGTGACTTTTGAGATATTCATGTTCTCACCACATATGTCCCTTCAAGCAACTGCTTATGTATTGTCTTGATAAGTCAGATCAATAAGTCCTAGCCTACCTTTCTGGATTCCCAGTCAAAGGTGCCCAGCACAGGAATGACATGGAGAAAATAAAGTGCGTGGGAAGGAGGCATTGGCTTTTAAAACACCAAGAAGAATAGAGGGAAAGAGCGCCTAAAGTGACTGTGTCAAATTGATACTGGGTCTCCCAAGAACAGAGCACCTGAGAGAGGGCTCAGAGCAAAGATGAGAAAATTATAAAAGGCCAGTTTATATTTGTGGAAATGATCTCTGCAATAGCCAGAGGCAATCTGCAACTTGCACCTTGGTGCTGCTCAAGAATATTGAAAGCTGCCCGGAGGCCGAGCTAAATTGTACTCTTGACACACCCAGAAGTAGTCATTCTCATCATCAATCCCAGATGATTTTTATCCCCCTCTAGGACTTCAGGTTTGTTTTGTTTTGTTTTTTAATTCCTTTCCTTGACTCTCTCCACTTTTTTTTAAATAGAAAAGACAATGTAAAAAATGAGCAGATGAAAGCTGAAATTTAAATAGTCTATTGGATTAACGCAAGAAACAAATTACATATGGTCAAATATTTCACATTACCTAAGTCTGAATGGATTTTGTCTTTGAAGTGTTTCACTGAAAGGGGTTCTTCTAATGACAGAACTTCCTAACAGTGATAAGAAAGTTATATTTTATTATATGAAACTCTCATAAGTACATACATTATAAGTACCTGACATAACTATTGTTATCCTTCTTATTCAAATAGTCTTTTTAAATAGTCTTTTTAAACCGTGAGCTTCTTTCCATTGATATAACTTTTGTTTTATATACTCCAATATGTGCATTAGAAAAATCTTACGCACCTGAAATTTTTTCAATTCACTTGGTTAAAGAAAGTTTTGAGAGTAATCTTTTTTTATAAAGTATTTTCATTTATTAAAGAGGTGATTTAAATTGAAACAGAAAAGAATTACTTGTTTCCTACACTGAAGGTATATTTTTTATGCCTTATATATACACAAATGTGCGTGTGTTTGTATATGTATGGATAAATGACATATTCACCCATATAGGGTAAAATATATATATACACATGTATAAATATTTATAAATTTACCTGATATGGATTTACTATGCTTTATTATTATATGGGATCTGGGTGGCCATGTGCCCTTCAGGTCTGAGACACTCATCTCCTCAAATGCCAGGAGGGTTGGCAGGTGGCTCTCTCAACTAAGACACTCTCAAATAACTGCTCACAGGCATAGAGAGCTAGCTTACAAAAATCACACCCCTTCCTCTCCTAGCACAACCCTCCACCAATGACTGCTTAACACAAAGGTATAAAGGCCGGTCCCCTTACTTCAATTCAAGACATTTTGGAAGGACCAACCCAGCTCCAACCCAACGTCTCCTGAGACGTTTATTGTGACTGCATCACATTTGTACCACACTTTGTCTTCTCTCATCCCAACCCTACTTCCTCTTCCCCCTCTGGTGTTGATCTCCAAAGAGCCTCCTTTTCCTGAACACCTTCAAAATCTCTTTCCTGGGGAACCTGAGCTAAGACAAAATAAATATTTTGACATATCGTTACCGACTTTTCATTGGGTGAGTTACTTAATATTTCAATGCTTCTGTTTTCTCATCTATAAAATGAAGAAAAATAAAAGTGCTGACCTCACAGAATTATCCTCATAATGAAAGTGATAATACATTTAAAGATTTTGGAATAGCACCTAGCATGGAATAACAGCACTCAATAAAATATTAGACATTATTGTCATTTTGATGGATGCTTAAAGTCTTTTGCTTAAGTCTTTTTGCTTAAGTCTTTTGATGCTTAAGTCTTTTGAATGAATGAGCTATAGTGTACTTGGTCAATTTATTTAGATGTCTTGATAAAATCAATTTTGATATGTATTTAGCTGTAAACGTTTTTGTGAATAATGTTGTGCACATTTGAAATCACTTCATAGAAAACATTTACAGGCCGGGCACGGTGGCTCACGCCTGTAATCCTAGCTCTCTGGGAGGCCGAGGTGGGCGGATCGTTTGAGCTCAGGAGTTCGAGACCAGCCTGAGCAAGAGCGAGACCCCATCTCTACTATAAACAGAAAGAAATTAATTGGCCAACTAATATATATAGAAAAAAATTAGCCGGGCATGGTGGCGCATGCCTGTAGTCCCAGTTGCTTGGGAGGCTGAGGCAGCAGGATTGCTTGAGCCCAGGAGTTTGAGGTTGCTGTGAGCTAGGCTGACGCCACGGCACTCACTCTACCCTGGGCAATAAAGTGAGACTCTGTCTAAAAAAAAAGAAAACATTTACAGAAATCAAATTAATGGGTTAAAAGTTACATATATATAATAATAACATCTATTTTATAATCACAAAATCAATAAATGTCCATTATAGAAATGTCTCAAAGTATAAAAAGTAGAAAATGATAAAGAAAAAAATGAAAATTCTATAATTTTCATGATATTTAAATTGTAAATATTTTGGTTGCAAAATATTTCTATATATTGATAAGATATGATCCTTAAGAAATATTGCTAATGATACAAACAAGCTGGATAAAACTATATTGAATAGTTCAGTGTCTGTATTTTAAAGATGTTATATTGTACAGAGTTGAGCTTGTATATACATAGAACATCTTTGGAAATATTCATAAAAAAGAGATAACCATCATTACTTTCAAGGAAAAAATGCAAAAGCCTGGGAGACAGATTTACTTTTCACTACATACTCTATTACATTATTCTTTGAATACTATAATGTGCTCATGTTAACTGTTTTTGTAAAGTCAAGGAACAATTTTAAACATTTTATGAAGTTAAATTCAGAGAAAAAACATGATAACTAAAAGAGAAAATAAATAAATTGTACTAATATTACAATGCACTATAATGCACCCAGAAACTCCTGGGCACACTAACATTTCTGAATTCTTACCGGCCTCCAGAATTCACAAGTTATTAATCTTTGCTAATTTTATAGGCCAAATAATACCTAACATTTTAATTTACCTTTCTTAGATTTTGGACCTGAACTATTTTTAAAAATACATGTTAAGCAATTATAGTTAATGATTTTGAGGGGCAAGACCTCTGGCTATGTTAATGTGAAGTGGTCCATGAATCCTCCTGAGAGTTTGGATATTTATACCCTCCAAATCTCATGTTGAAATTTGAGCTCTCCAATGTTGGAGATGGGGCCTAGTGTGAGGTGTTTGCATCAAGAAGGTGAAGTCCCTTATAAATGGCTTGGTGTCCTCTCCATGGTAATGAATGATTTCTTGCTCTATTGGTTCACAGGAGAGCTGGTTGTTAAAAAGAGCCTGGCACTTTCCCTCTATCTCTTGGTCTCTCTCTCGTCATGTGACACACCTGCTCCCCCTTTGCCTTCCACCTTGATTAGAGGCTCCCTGAAGCCCTCACCAGAAGCAGACGCTGGTGCCATGCTTCCTGTACAGCCTGCAGAACCACAAGCCAAATAAATCTCTTTTCCTTATAAATTACCCAATCACAAGTATTCCTTTATAGCAATGCAAACAAGCTAATACTCCTCCTCACAAAAGAATAATAAAACTGGAAAACATTTTGAAAAACAACCCTTTCAGGACTCTGAAAAGTGACATTCTGAGAGATTTTTTTTCTTTTTTATGAAGAATTGCTGAAACTTTAGGTCAGAATGGTGGGAGTCTGAAGTCTTCCTGCCTGGAGCTGGTCCTGTTCCCCTTACCAGATGGGCTCAAAAGCAGAATTGAGATGACAGAAGAAACTTCCAGTGAACTTGAAGATAAACTGATAGAAACTACCCAATTTGAAGAATAGAGAAAGGATTGAAGAAAAATGAACAGTTCTTGAGTGAACTCTGAAGCAACATCAAATATACCAACATATGTATGATAGATGTTTCAGAAGAGGAAAGAGGCAGGAAAAAATGGTCAAAGAAATAATTACCTAAACAACTCAAATTTGATGAAGAATATTAATAAACAGAATTAAGAAGCTCAAAAAACTCCAAGTAGGATAACAAATAGATCCATACCTAGGCAAATCACAGTTTAATTGCTAAAAGCCAAAAATTACATTAAATGTGAATGGACTAAGTACTTCAATCAAAAGGCAGAAATTATTAGACTGAATAAAAAAGCAAGACCCAACTTTATGCTTTCTACAAGAGTCACACTTCAGTTTCAAAGATATGAATTAGATATAAGTAAAAGGATGAAAAAAGATCTCCCATGCAAATGAAACTACAAGAAAGCTAAAGTAGCTATATTAATACCAAACACAATAGGCATTAAAGGCAAAAAAATATCATTAGAAATAAAGGGAGGCCATGAAGAATAAGGGGGAAGATGAGGTGAAGAGAGGTTGCTTAATGGGTACAAATATACATGTAGATAGAAGAAATAAGACCTGGTGTTTGATCAGTACATTGACTATAGTTAACATTAACCTTAGCCAGGTGTGGCAGCATGCACCTGTACTCCCAGCTACTCAGAAGGCTGAGGCAGGAGGATTGTTTCAGCCCAGGAGTTTGAGGTTGCTGTAAGCTAGGCTGATGCCACAGCACTCTAGCCCAGGCAACAGAGCGAGATTCTGTCTAAAAATAATAATAATAATAATCAACTGTACATTTCAAAATAGCTAAACAGAATAATTCGAATGTTCCCAGCATAAAGAAAAGATAAATATTTTAAATAATGGAAATCCCAATTATCCTGATTTGATTACATAAATATATCAAATTATCACATGTACTATAAAAATTATCACATGTGCAGCTACTATGTATCAATAAAAATAAATAAATAAATAAATAAAACCTAAAAGGAGAGGGAGAAATAAAGGGAGATATTTCATAATGACAAAGGGATCAATGCATGAGGAAGAAAAACCCATTATAAATATATGCACTCCTAGAAAAAAATGGCCCCAAGTACCTGAAACAAAAACTGACAGAATTGAAAGGAAAATAGATAATTTAACAATTATATTTGGAGATTTCAACACTACATTCTCAATCATTGATAAAACTACTAAGTATAAAATCAATAAATGTAGATTTTAACATATATTAATAGAACAATTGCTTGAACAGCCTAACTATTCTATACTACAGAACACCTCATCCAACAAAGCAGAACATAGATCTTTTCAAGCACACATGAAACATTTTCTAGGCTACACCGTAAAACAATTCTCAATAAATTTAATTGTTTGTGAATTATCTATTCATATCTTTGGTTCATTTATCCAATGTGATCATAATATTTATCAATTTGAGTAAATTTTTTATGTAATAATTATACTATGGTTTTGACTTCTTATATTTGCTGCAGGTATTTTTCTTATTTGTTCTTGTTTTTTGGTTTTGGTTTTGAGGTTTTTTGGTCTTCTCATTACTGACATTCTTCTTTACTAGTTCTATATTTATCTGTTTAGAAATTCTGTCCCACTTTAGAAGGCTGAAAAAATTAACTTCTATTATTTTCAAGCTTTTTAAAAATTTTTTTCAAGGCATGTTTTTATTATTTGAATATTTAATTTACCTGGAATATGTGAACATTTGAAGTGAAGATCTGAGTTTTTTCCCACAGTTAATTGATTTTTTCATAACTTTTCTATATTTTCCCAACAAGTTTAATTCTAATAATCTTTTATTTATCCATTGATTTGTGAGCTTTTCTTTATAAAATCTCAAGTTCAAAGACTAACATTTATAAATGATCAGTAATTCTCAATTAATTTATAAGCATAAATACAATCCCACTATTGAAATCTTTGTGATATTTTATTTTAAATTTTGACAAAATGATTATAGATTTTCACTGCAGAAAAGTATTTTTAAATAAAATTGTAAAGAGTTTTCAGAGGAAATATTCTTTTTTTTTTAGACAGAGTCTCACTTTGTTGCCCAGGCTAGAGTGAGTGCCATGGCGTCAGCCTGGCTCACAGCAACCTCAAACTCCTGGGCTCAAGTGATCCTCCTGCCTCAGCCTCCCGAGTAGCTGGGACTATAGGCATGCGCCACCATGCCCGGCTAATTTTTTCTATATATATTAGTTGGCCAATTAATTTGTTTCTATTTATAGTAGAGACGGGGTCTCACTGTTGCTCAGGTTGGTTTCGAACTCCTGAGCTCAAACGATCCGCCCGCCTCGGCCTCACCAGAGAGCTAGGATTACAGGCGTGAGCCACCGCGCCCGGCCCAGAGGAAATATTCTTTCACGCAAATAATATATCTCTGTATAAAAAAAGAACATTATAATTCAGTTGATTATATATCTGTATCTATAAATGCCAGATGATATAGAGAATCTATGAGGTATCCTCTTTGATAAACTAAGCTATGACGGCTAACAGAAAAAAAAACGTCAGAGTTATAGAGGATAAAACATAGATCAACTTTAGGCAAAAAGGAGTAAATTTTTGTATGTATGGAGTGGAAAAGTAATCAGTATGAATAGCACCCTCTTAAATAATAAAAATAATTGATCTATTGCCGGGCAGTCTTGAAGATCAAAGAAAGAATTACAGAATAGTTTCAAAGGATGACTACATTAGCTATTTTTCAGACATCAAATAAACATTTTCAAATTCAACTGCATATAAAGCACAAATTATTTACAGATTTGGATCCTAATTATATACTTTTTCCAGAAGAAATAAAGTGCAACTAATACTATACACTTGTTTTTTAAAATCTAGGTTAAATAAGAGAAATAAAGAGAGAAAATACCATACATTGTGTGGAGATCACTCACTGGACATATTTAATTAAATGTGATCAATCCAAGGATTTTACTTACCAGGTTTAGAATCTAAGACTATAAATTTAGGTTCCAGATGATAAATCCTTATTGCCTAAAAAAAATTACATGCTTTCAAGAATGCCACATCAGACATTGTAGGGCATTACAAAAGAAACCATTTGCAGAAAACCTTTTGAATAACCTAGGTAATGTCTTAGACTTTCAGATTCACATGCCTTAATTAAAACATACAATGAAAACAGGAATTGCTTCAATGCATAAAGACTAGTGCTGTAGCTAAGGATCTTCCCAGGAGAGAGTGGTATGAAGATCCTGGCTGGCCTGCTAATCTCTCTGTGAGCTTTATCACAACCCTCATGCAATGGACCGAATGTTTGGGTCCCCCAAAATTCATATGCTGGAATCCTAATTCCAAGTGTGATGGTACTAGGAGGTAGGGCCTTTGGGTGGTAATTAGGTCATCAGTTGGAGTCTTCATGAATGGGATCAGCCATCTGATGATTCTCTCTTTTCACATTACTAATCTCTACTCCTGCCCCAGTCCTGCTCAAAGCCTACTTCAGAGATCCATTATGTTGTTGCACTCTGTGTATATGAGGACATTACTTCGAACTTTCCCATTATTGAACAAAATATCTTTGCTTTAGCACAAATTTAAAGAAGCATTTAAAAACAAAAATAATTTTAAAAATTAGTGAGAAAAAAGAAAGTTTATTTAAACAGTGACACCAGTGTTAAGAAATTTTAACTATACACACCAAATATGAATCTTGCTAAAAGTATGTAGATTTCATATTACTAGATATTAGAAAGATACCTTTTTTGAAGTTAGCTAATACTTCACTTAACTGGAAGTGTTTTTCACATCTTTCTTTCCTTAGAGCACACTAAAATCTATCTGACCACAGAATTTATCTTAGATTCTTCTAAAGTCAAAATGTATTAAGGAACACAATGGAGTAGAATAATTGTTAATATACTATAAAATATGCAAATTATTATTAAATAGAAGAAGATAGCTCAATACTTGAAACTCTTAGTTTAGACATTTTTATTTTCCTATTACCTTCAGTTAGTTTAAAGTCTGTCTTGGGTGATTCTGCCCAAGGACTCAGTTGAAGACAAAGAATCCAAGTAAGCTTATAAATTCTATAAAAAGTATTAAATGCCCTCCGCTACCCTTATCCTAATCAGTTTAGCTATGAAACTGATATTAGACTTCCCTATTACATTTAAACCACAGATATTAATATGCTCTTATAATATCCCATGTTAACGGGAAAAAAACCCAAAACTCTGTAAAATAATTTAAAGGGGTTTATTCTGAGCTGAATGTGTGTGGCCAGCCCAGAGCACATGACCTCAAGAGGTCCTGAGAAAGTGTGCCCAAGATAGCTGGTTTACAGTTATAGGTCATAACAAAGCTCTGGTTTTTACTCTCAGGGATCTAGGAAGCTATAAAAGAGTTTTGGTAGAAGAAGTTTGGTCATGAAGTGATACATCTTTTAACACAATCACTCAGGCTAATAAAGGGGAAAAAGGGCAGAAGCAGGGAGATCACTTAGGAGATTATTTCAATAATCCAGGAAAAAAAATGATGTAATTTAAAACATGATGGTAGCAGACAGAAGCCAGATTCCAACATATAGAAGGTAGAGTTGAAAAGATCTGCAGACAGGTGGACTTGGAGTATTAGAGAAAGAGAAGAGTCCTGGATGATGTCAGTGTTTGAGAAAAAGAGGTGAAGAAGACTATAGGAAGCATAAATCTGGGCAAGGAAGGATATGATGGGGAGTTTGTTTTGGATGTATAAATTTTAAATATGTAAAGGTAGATACACAAGTAGAGTAAGCTATTAAAAATGTAAATTTGGAGTTGAGAGCCAATCATTTAATATTTAATTAAGGTCTCAAAAGTTGTTCAATATCATCTCAATTATGTAGCTGATTTTGCAGTAATAACCAGTATCAACCTCTTACTGACAGACATTCAGATTATCATAAAGATTACCAGGAGTTAAAATATTACAAATATAATACCTTAAAGTGGTTTGAAAAGCTATCAGGTTATTGTAAGCTAGCTTCACACAGTGGCTGAACTTTAATAAAAGCCACCATGTATTAGAGATTAATCCTCAGTTTGGAAGTTTCGGTAGACTTCTTAGGAAAACTCAGCCCATGTTTGTGACTGGATGAGATATTTTCTATAAAGACTGCACAAAAAACTGATCTCAATTGTTTTTTTTTTTTTTTAATCTTTTGTTAGCCAACTTAAGGTAGGAAAATTGTTTGACTTGTCTCTATATTCCAAGAAACCTCCAAGTACAATAATATGTCCTTTAACAATTTGTTTCAGAAGATTAATAACAATCAATTCTTTAAAAATTGTAGAAACCCCCATTACAATCTATTTTATTCACATTTTGCCACATTACTTGGCTCTCTGCATTTTTATTCAAGTTTTGACATCTATTGAAGTTTTCTCAATCTCAAGAACAAATGAATTCTTCATATGAAAAATCTCTACAAAAATGAAGATTTGGTCATGAACTAAGGGAGATAATAGCAATTACTAAAACACAACTGAAAAGAAATGGATAGTGTACATGGCTGCCTAAAACTTTAAGACCACTCACTCATAAAACAAGAACTAATTGATCATCTATCATATGTTCACTGTAACAATAAATCTGAAGAGTTATTCCAAAATGGAATGTTTCCTAAATCCTTTCAACAATAGCAAAAAATAGATATATCAAATCCTTCCCAAGCTCAAATTCTCCTTACACGAAAATCAAGTAAGTAGATGTGAATCGTGAGTCATTTTTCCCGGAGAGAATATAAAAGGGAGGGAACAGAGGGTGGAGGAGAGAAATAGGATGTAAAAATGAGTGGAAGATCATGTTGAATACATGAAAAGCTTTTTTCAACTCTGCTAATTATGAGTCATTCCAGCTCCCTGGAGCCACAAGGGACTTGAACAGGGAGTTGACCAGCTTGAGTCATAGTCATAAAAGCTGATCAGCCATTTGTATGAAGTATCAAACATAAAAAGAAACACTTTTCTTAATGTGCATATTAACTGAACAAAAAAATATGTAATTACAAATGATCTGATTAAAGAAGAGTGGCATCCATTGTTTTCGGCAAACAGATGATTTATAGGTATTAATAGTACAGGACACCTATTACTAAATAAGATACAATGAAACCTGACATCTTTACTGCTTTACTTTGGTGAAAGTGAAAACTATTAATATGTGCTTTCGTAGTTTCACTCAAAACACATGTACCTCAAAGTTTTGCCATCAGATAGGCCCAGAGATCTTCATCTCCAACCACAGGGATTTTTAGAAACGTAAGTGTCAAGATTGAGGAGGAATTGGTTCAGCAGATAATTTCACAGGACACAGAAATAGAGAGATATTCTTTTAAAGGGAGATGTCAAATAAAAAATTTAATCTAAAGTCAATTTTTTTTCATATATAATACTAGGCAAAAAGAAAAGAGAATTTTCAGTTTCCAATATAAAGCAACAACAATTAATAATAGTAATAAAATGTGTGGAAATATTTTGAAGGAGTGGAGTGAGTATAAAAAAAAACAAACAGAAATTCTAGGAGTAGCAGTTATGGATCTGCAGGATGACCAAAAGAAGATAAGACTCAGCTGTTTCGGTGTTCACTTAAGATCAAAAGAGGAAATGTGGGCTTTGTTATTTGCAAAAAATAGCCACTTTAATTTGAACCATGCCAAATTCTTTGCCATGTAAAATTCTCTGTTTAACACATGTCTATTTCTCTTTGTTAATTACACATCCACTACTATGAAATCCTTTACTGTTGAACATATTCAGTTAGGTAACACTAAATCTGAAAGTTAGAAACTCACAAAAGAAAGAAACGCAACATTTAAAATTCTCATACATTAATTTAATCACATACTTTCAATAATTATTCATACTGTGTAATGTGATAAGTTTTAAAATCCAGTAATTTTTAATATCATATGACATAGTCTCCTATTATATGTTGAAATATATAATGTTATGCTATACCATGTAATTTTTTACCCTCAGTTTTGTAATATGAAGAAAAATTAATTACATATATTTACTAACCTGCCAGATTTGCATTTTGGTTTTAGCTCCTCATTGCTGGATTTTGTATTTGGATGCTATAGCCAACAAAATGAGACAATAGATATCAAAGTCAGGGACCACTTTTAAGACAATGCATATTATAGTGCCAAATAAAGCATACCCTACTTCTCCCTGTACCTTTATCTGAGGAAAGTAAAGTATCATTTTTAGCTGTCTCAAGCGTTGCAATGCTTATGAGTAATATATATAATATCTGTGAATCCAATCAGCATAAAATTGGAATCACAACTTATGAGTTCCAGATTCCACTGAGTAAGAGGTTGTTCTCTTCTTTAAAAGATAATAGTATGGGACTTCCACTTCCAAATATGAAAGATTAACTTCTACCAGATTTGCCCACACATGGTATACAACTATAAAACTGAGCAATATACATGAAGTGACTGTTATCTGGCATTGGACAATAGGCTGTACAGGACAGTAATCTTGGAAAGAAAAAATGGCAAGAGGTGAGCTCCCTAATCACCTAGGCTTTCCATCTAGGGGCAATTCCCTAATGCAGCATAAGGAATTGGAGACAAACAGAAACAAAGAAGACCCACTTAGCTGCGAAGGTAAGTTCAGAGTTTAGGGCTACTGAAACAGGTGGAATTTACAGGACAAGGTAGTAGAGAAAACAGAGGTAGGAGAAGAATAGTCTCAGAAAACTCTGTGGGGTCCTTGGATCAAGGGCTGCATTATACATTTGGTGCTAAGACTCTGAGAGGTCTAACAGATGGTATTTCTTACAAGATTGGGAGAAACAAAGATAACAGAGGTTGCCCAGTATGGAAACTCACTTTACTTCTAGTCCAGCCAAAAATGAGATAACCCATCACGATCCTTGGGCTTCAGCTTCACTACTAGAATATCCATATCCTAACAGTAAGGACCTTGCCCTAACAAAGCCTAAGCCAAGCTTTGATAGGATCTAAAAGCCTCCTGGTAAGTTATTAAATTTCCATAGTAAAACCAATACTATTTAAGAAAGAATACATAATTCATGTTATTTATGATATATCACCCACAGAGGTCCAAAAACAATCCAAATTTTTTAAAATGTGAAAAATCAGAAAAAGATGACCCATAACAAAGAAATAAATCAGTGAATAGAAAAAGACTTCAGGATGATTCAAATATTAAAATTAACAAACAATTTCTTTAGATAGTACAGAGACATTCAAAGACTTAAAAGAAAATATGGTCTTAATGAGCGAAGAGGTGGGAAATTTCAGAAGAGAAAGGAAACTAGAAGAAGGAAGAGGAAGAGAAGCAAATTGAAATCTGAAATTTAAAAGTATAAAGTCTGAAATGAAAATTTCACTTTAATGAGTTTGACAACAGGTTGGAGATGGCAGAAGAAAAATTCAGTAAACATGATTTTGATTGATTTAAAACATCCAATCTGAATAACAGAGAGACAAAAATAGAAGAAAAATGAACAGCTCTTCAATGACCTGTGGGAAAATATCAAGCGGTCAAATATATCAGCTCAAATGTCCATGAGAAGCTGAATAATAGATACATAAATTGTGGGATAGCCTCACAGTGAGATACTACTCAGCGAAAAAAAAAGCAAACTACTGACACACACAACTTGGGAGGATTCCATAGAGCAAAACAAGGCAGAAACAAAAGACTATCAGGACATCTTCTGAATCCATTTACATGGGGTTCAAAGAGAGACAAAATTAATTGATGAGATATAAATCAGATCCTTGGTTGCCTGGAGTAGAAAGTGGTGTAAAGATGAATTGCAAAGAAGCAGGAAAGAACTTTTAGGGTGATGGAAAAGTTCTATGTGTTGATTGGAGTGATAAGCTCCATGGATGTACTTATTTTTGAATCTTTATTGGAATTTATTTTAAAGTGTATACATTTGTTCTATAAAATTATATCTTAATAAGTTTGACTATTTAAAAAAACTAATAATAGTGCAAACTCAGGACATTTGTAAAAACATTTATAAATTCTAGAGTACAAGAAAAGGAAATGTGGACATCAAATCTTCATTTAAAAGATTTTAAAACACAAATACATACAAATAAATTAGCAAGCAATGACAAAAAAGACAGAGAGAGAGAACTGAAAAAGGGAATTCACACATCGGTGAGACACTGAAGGTTGTTTTTAGTTTCAGACTACAAATTGTTCAATAACAAAATAGCAAAATGAAGAAGAAAACAAAGCCTTTAAATCATCTCTCATTCTTAAATTCATGCTGATTAAAGAGAAAATCAAGCCAAGTAATATACAAATAAAACTGGAGTGGATTTATAACTCAGGTATATTTTCTAATAGGTTGGCCCTCCTATATAAGTTTGCTATAAAACAGAAATTATATCAAAAATTCCTATCTCATCATTTAAAGCACAAATAGTAATACTAAAACTGTCATAAAAGACATAGTAACTACTATTACTGTGGAGACAAGCGAATATGTTCTGATTATCCATTAATTATGGTTTAAATTGTGAATGATTGTTAAATGATATGAAATATCCTGGGACTAGAGAGAAATCATAAATTCTACTCTTATATTTATGCCAACTTATATGATTCATGAGGGTAAATTATATAACTTTTAGATTTCTTGATCTATCATGCAAAAAACTTTACTAATCATATAAACTTAACAGAAAAGATCTAACTCTTTATTAACTACATATTGTACCTGCATATAAAAACTTATATCTCAAGATTTTCAAAAATGGTGATAAACTTTATTATATATGACACATAAATGAATAGGCTTCATAGAATATAAGCTTAGAAAGACTCAAGAAGACTCCAAAACATCATAAAATACTGAACTCTAGTTTTAGGTTTTTTTGAACTAGTTAAAAATCAAGATATTTTAACCTATCTTATGCCATGTGGTATTTTGCAATATTTGAAAATACCTTAACTTTAAGTTCCAGAAGATTTCAACATGAAAGCCTTCTAGAAAGCTAGGCTTTATAAAAATAATTCTCAGCATATTGATTTGGAATCAACAAAAATGGTTTACAAATAACTTTACTTCAAGGTGAATGCAATTCATAGAATCTTCCTATTTGAAAGCTGGGGAAGCAAAAATAAATTCTAAACTATGATGTTGTCATGACAGTGTGTGCAAAGGCTGGTCCATAGTCTCTATTCAATAACTGATATTTAGAAATAATTTTAACAACACTAAAATACTCTGTGTTGTAAGGTAAAATAAAAATTTCATCAAATATATCTATTTACTCCTCTGGTTAAGCTAACTTTCTTTTCCAACGCTAATTAACAAAGCTCAAATTACTAACTCAGCTCAGAGTATATAAATGCATACCGTAGTATAGTTTGCATATATTAAGCAGTGGGTGATTGTTTCTTTGTGGAGTTTAGAAAAAACTTAAGTTTTAATCTATGTAAAATAAGGGCAGATAATCTGATTTGACATATCTTGAGAAACCTAGAGGCTACAGGAACCCCACTGGGCCAATAGATGATTAGTTAATAAAGAGAAAGCAGCCTGACACCAAGGTGAGCAATAATTAAACCTGTAGTGAAATTCTCTGATAGAATTCCATAAAGTGGCACATTGTTAGCAGAACAATGTTTCTTCAAATGGCATTGATGGGTTAACCCCAAAGTGAGCAGAGATTCTAATCAGGGAAAAATGCAGACTCTCATTTAATGAATTTGCTGTTTCCTGGATCATATTCTATACAGGCAATGTACAGGACAGTCAATGTGTTGGACTCCTACTTTTCATAACGGATGCAAAAAGGTGTTAGGAGCTACATCTTCATTTGTTCATTCACTTCAATAATCTGTTTTATGCATAAAGTGCTAAAAGCTAAAAATCTAAGGATGACTAAAACAATATCTCTATCATGAAGGGACTTGTAATATTACAGAAAAGCTGTATGTATAAAGAGGTAAATACATATCAGAGTGTAATGGCCTGTAAGGAGGAAAATCCTAACTCAGCCTAAAAGGGTTGGAAATATATGGAAGAGATGACATTGAAGAGGAATCTTGGGGAATTACTAGATGCTTGTCAAATGGGGAAAGACATCACCGGCAGAGAGAACTAAATTTGAAAAATGCGTGGAGTTATGAAAGTGAATGACAACTCATGAAGCTGTAAGACCATCAGTTTGGTCTTTGGGCAATGGAATAGGGGCATGGGGCACAGGGTAATGACAATTCAACCACACCGATAAGGAAGGATCAACTTGTAAATATCTTTGATTTTCATGAAGACTTTTTCCTATGGGCAACAGAAAGATCCTTAACTGAGCAGAAGGACATGATTGCAGGTTTTCATGGCTCTCAGGAGACAGTGAACGTCTTTTTTCAGAGGATAAAAGCACAGAAGAAAAAAATACATTAATATTTCACAATCACAAAATTTAGTAGTAATTACTGGTCTCTACATTATATGTGATGGTGGTTCTCCCAATAGGGCAGGGAAAACAACTAGAAATATTTACGTAAATACTGAAGATGGAGAAGTGGGATGAGATGAGAGGCTGAGAGACTAGGGGAGATTACTCCTTTGGTGAACAGCAGGGCACCAAGTTTACTGAAGACCTTTCCACACTCCACAAGCCCAGGCATGGTGGCAAATATGGAATAGTAGGGTGAACTAGCTAGTCCCAGGAGATTGGGCAAGAGTGAGCTCAGCCTGCCCAGAGGCTGCAGCCCCTCCTGCAACCATTACAACTGTGAGCATAGTCAGAGCTGAGAAGTTCCCAAAGGGTTGTTTCTCTCCCTGCGGGCACACATCCCAGGCTGAGGTCTCAATGGAGAGTGAGATCCACATCTCTTCCCCTTGAGGAATAGTGGTTGAACAGACATGTACAATTTGGGAACTTCTTTCCCTCTGGCATTTCACAGGGCCACATGCCAGTGGCTCAGATAAGCAAGACCATCCTGGTGCACGCCAGACTTGAGAGGGGTGCATGGGGACTCGAGGGGGAGGGGTGGAGGAGAAGAAGTCTGGGAGCTGGACTCAGGTGGCAGGGAAGTCCATATGGACATATTTGACAAGAGATTGTGGTGGAGGGTGGAGTGCTGAGGAACAGGGATCTGGTAGTGAGCATTCCCCCCACACATACTGCAGAACCACCATTTTAGATAAGGGAGTGACATTTGGAGAGGAATAACCCCGCCCCTGGTCCATAGCAACCAAACACCTCGCACTTTGCCAAGCTCACTGAGCAGGTACTCCAGCCCCTCCCCAACTCATTATAATAGGAAGTGCAACTTGAGCCAAGAAATTTGCAAGCAGCTGTTTCTCTCTGGGGGCAGGGGGCGCTACAGGCAGAGGTCCCCCAAATAGAAGGGCCCATTCCTCTCCCTTGGAGGACTTGCAGTGAAATAGACACAATTTTGGAAGTCCCTACCCTCCAGCATTTCACAGAGCAGCATGCTAATGGGTCAGAAACATAGATGGGAGAAGTTTGAGAGCTGGGCTCAGGTGATGAGAAAGCACATGTGGACTCAACTGATGGGAGTGCACTGTGGGGGTCCAAAGAGCACCCACCCCTCCCCAGAGAAAAACTCTGCTACTGCATAAGGACAGAAAGATCCCAGCCTGTGAGTGTGGATCAGCCATGCCCTGTTTGCTTGAGTTGGACAATGCTATGATGAGCCATCAAGTTATGTTTCCTGTCATTGTTCCATGTTTCTGTGAAAGCCAGCTGCAGAGATGTTCTTTTGTACTTGTAGAGTTTGTTCTCCTGGTGGGTACTTGAGTGCCCTAAGCTTTAGGAGAGACCCTATAGCTTCTAGTGGGTTGCTTGATCTATACCACCCTACAGTCCTGGGGCCCTGGCACTCAAGCATTTAAGCCCCTCCCCTGTGAACAGCCTGCCAAGTTTGGACAGCTAGTCCTGACCCTCATATCAGCATCTCCCCCTAGTGGCTGGAAAAACAACTTTTGAGCCCTGCTGAGGATCTGGTGACCTAGCCACAAACTGCATTGCTCCTCCCCTGGACTGTATGTTGGTGGAGATCAAGCAACCCGCTAGAAGCTATAGGGTCTCTCCTAAAGCTTAGGACACTCAAGTACCCACCAGGAGGACAAACTCTACCATAAGTACAAAAGAACATCTCTGCAGCTGGCTTTTTCACAGAAGCATGGAACAATGACGGGAAACATAACTCGATGGCTCATCATAGCATTGTCCAACTCAAGCAAACAGGGCATGGCTGATTCATACTCACAAGTACCACACCCCATATTGGAGATTAAACTGGGGGATCCAACACAATTCACACTGTTGGGAAGAGGTGAAGACAGCAAGGACAGAAGCAACCTGAGAGGATCATCAAACATGCTTGAACACACCATAGGCAACTCAGGACCAGCACTCTTCTCCCTGGCATGGTATGGGATTGATCTTCAGGGACCCAGAAATAGGCCCGAAAGCCAGGCCCAGTACTACCAGGACAAAAGAAAGGCTAGATGAGAAGTAATCAGCAAAAAAAAAAAAAAAACCCAGAAGTATGAAAAATTAGAGTGAAAGGACACCCCCAAAAGGAAAAGAACAACTCTCTATCAATGAATATCAACCAAAACAAAAATATCAAAATGGCAAATAATGAATTTTAAATTTGGATCATAGAAAGTTCAATGAAATACAAGAGAAAAATAGAAAACCAACACAAAGAAACCACAAAACCAATTAAAAACTCACTAAAGAAATTGAATTAATAAAGACAATCAAATACAACTTCTGGAAAGGAAAAGTTCATTCAAGGAAATCCAAAGCACAATGGAAAGTTTTAAGAATAAGCTAGAACAGGCAAAAGAAAGAATCTCAGAGCTTAAAGATAGCATCTTTGAATTAAATAAGTCAGTCAAAGGTAAAGGACAAAAAAATATGAGGAATGAATAAAGCCTGCAAGAAATATGGGATTCTGTAAAGAGGCCAAATATAATAATCATAGACATCCATGAAGGCGAAGAAGAAATCACACTAGGGTTGGAAAACCTATTTGAGGGAATAATGGAGAAAAAATTCCCTGGTCTTGCTAGAAATTTAGATATCCAGGTACAAGAAGCTCAACAAACACCTGGTAGATTCATCACAAATAGGCAATCACCATGAAACATAGTCATCATAGAGGCTAAAGTGAACAGGAAAGGGGAACTCCTGCAAGACATAAGGTGAAAATATCAGGTAACTTACAAAGGAAAACACATCAGACTAACTGCAGATTTCTCAGCTGGGACCTTATAAGCCAGAAGGGGTTAGGGTACCATCCTCAGTCCTCTTAAACAGAATAATGGCCAGTCTAGAATTTTGTATGCTACAAAACTAAGATTCTTATATAAGGGAGAAATAAAGACTTTTTTAGAGAAGCAAACACTGAGGGAATTTTTCAAGACCAGACCTGCCCTGCAGAAAGATTCAGATCTGTATTACACACTGATAAGCACAAAAGAAACCCACCAGTATAAACCCACCCAAATCAAAAGATCAGTAACCATATGTAATAACAGCTCAAGAAATTAAAAAATAAATGAAGCAATAAGTTTCTACCCAAAAGAATGAACAGAAACACATCCTGCTTATCAATTCTTTCAATAAATGTGAACGGCTTCAATTCTGCACTCAAGAGAAATAGGCTGGCTGAAAGGACAAAAAAATACAATCCAAGTATCTGCTGTCTCCAGGAAACACATCTAACCCACAAGGATTTATTCAGATTCAAGGTGAAGGGATGGGGAAAAAATTCCATGCAAATGCAAATCAAAATAAAGTTGGTGTAGGAACTCTCATATTAGATAACATAGACTTCAAATCAACAAGTGTAAAGACAATGATGGTCATTATATAATGGTAAAGGGACCAGTTAAACAAAAACATATAACAATCCTAAATATTATTGCACCTAACAGGTGTGCCCAGATTCATAAAGCAAACCCCACAACATGTAAAGAAATTGATAAACAACAGCAACATGATAGCTAGGAACATCAACACCCTGCTACCAGATCTGTACAGATCCTCCAAGCATAATATAAGCAAAGAAACATTGGCCAGGAATCTAGAGCAAACAGATTTGCTGTAGATGGTCCTAACAGTCACTTACAGAATATCCTACCCCCAAAATACTGAATATACATCATCATATGGAACATGCTGTAAGATCAATCACATCTTAGGCCATAAAATATATCTCAACAAATTTTAAAAACTAGAAATTATACCATGTATCTTCTCAGATCACAATAGAATAAAATGAGAAATAAACTTCAACAGAAGCACTCAGATCTACACAAAGCCATGGAAATTAGACATCTACTGCTAAATGATTATTGGAACAAGGAGGAAATCGAAAGAATCCTCAAACTAACTGACAGAGGGACAAAACTGATCAAATCTCTGCCATTCAACAACCCCAGCAACAGAAAAGAAATAACCAAGATCAGAGCCCAACTAAATGAAACCAATAACAAAAGAACTACACAGAGGGTAAATGAAACAAAAACTTGGTTATTTGAAAAGATAAACAAAATTTACATACCTTTCCCTAGATTAACCAGAAGCATAAAAGAAAGGACTCTAATAAGCTCAATCAGAAATGAAAAAAGAGAAATTACAACCAATACCATAGAAATACAAAAATGATTTATGAATACTATAAAAATCTCTATGCACATAAACTTGAAAGCATGGAGGAAATGAACAAATTCTTAGAAACACAGAGCCTAGCTAGGCTCAATCAGGAAGAAATAGCATTCCTCAACAAACCAATATCAAGTACCAAACTGAAGGAGCAATAAAAAACTTTCCTTAAAAAAAAACGCTCTGGTTTCACACCTGAATTTTACCAGACCTAAAAAGAACTGGTGCCTAACCCGCAGAAATTATTCCACAACAGCAAGAAGGAAGGAATCCTCCCAACATGTTCTATGAAGCCAAAATCACCCTGATACCAAACCCAGGAAAGGATTCAACAAACAAAGAAAACTACAGACCAATATCCCTTATGAATATAGATGCACAAATTCTTAGCAAAATCCTAGCAAACTGAATTTAGCTGCTAATCAAAATAATAATACATTATGACCAAGGGGGCTTTTTCCCAGAAATGCAGGGACATTTCAACATACACAAATCTATAAATGTAATTCACCCCACATAGAAGTAAAAACAAAAACCATATGATTCTCTCAATAGAGACAGAAAAAGCATTCAACAAACATCAGCGCCCTTTTATGATAAGAATGCTTAACAAAATAGGCATAGATAGGACTAACCTCAAAATTATAAAAGCCATATTTGACAAACCCACAGCCAATATCATATGAATGGGGAAAATTAAAGGCATTCCCAATTAGAACTGGAACCAGACAAGGTGCCCTCTATCACCATTCTATTCAACATAGTGCTAGAAGTCCTAGCCAGAGCAATCAGGCTAGAGAAGAAGATCAAACATATCCAGATAAGGAAGGAAGAGGTCAAACTATCACTCTTTGCTGATGATATGATCTTATACCTAGAAAACCTCAAGGATTCTGCCATGAGACTATTGGAATTGATAAATAAATTCAGCAAAGTCTCAGGATACAAAAGCAATGTACACAAATCATTAGCATTCATATATGCCAACAGCAGTCAAACTGAGAACCAAATCAAAGACTTAATACCCTTCACAATAGCAACAAAGAAAATAAAATACCTAAGAATGTATTTAACTAAGAAAGTGAAAGACTTCTACAGGAAGAACTATGAAACACTGAGGAAGGAAATAGCAGAGGAGAGAAACAGATATAAAACCATACCATGCTCATGGGTCAGCAGAATCAACATTGTTAAAATGTCTGTACTACCCAAAGTGAACTACAGATTCAATGCAATCCCTATGAAAATACCAACATCATTTTTTGCATATTTATAAAAAATAATCCTATGCTTCATATAGAACCAGAAAAGTCCCCATATAGCCAAAGCAACCTTAAGCAAAAAGAACAAATTGGGAGGCATCAATTTGCCAGACTTCAAGCTACACCACAAGGCTATAGTAAATAAAAAGCATGGTGCTGGCACAAGAACAGAGACATAGACCAATGGAACAGAACTAAGGACCCAGATATAAAACCATCCTATGGCTATCCCATGGCTATCCTATATAGCCATCTGATTCTTGACAAAGCAAACAAAAATATGCACTGGGGAAAAGAATTACTATTCAATAAATGCTGCTGGGAAATATTAGATAGCCACATGTAGAAGATTGAAACAGGATCCATATATCTCACAGCTTGTTAAAATTAATTCAAGATGGATAACTGACTTAAACCTAAGACATGAAACTATAAGAATTCTAGAAGAAAATATTGGAAAAACTCCTCTTATAGATATTGGACTAGGCAAAGAATTTATGAAGAATACCTCAAGGGCAATGACAGAAACAACAAAAATAAATAAATGGAACTTGATTAAATTAGAAAGCTTCTTTCTACACAGCCAAAGAAACAATCAATAGAGCAAACAGTCAACCTACAGAATGGGAGAAAATATTCACATGATATACATCTGATAAAGGGCTAATAACCAGAATCTACAAAAAACTGAAGCCAAACAGCAAGAAAAAAATCAAACAACCTCATTAAAAGCTGGACAAAAGACATGAATGGAAGCTTTTCAAAAGTAGATTAATGGCCAATAAACATGAAAAGGTTACTCATCATCAGGGAAATGCAAATCAAAACCACAATGAGATATCAGCTAATCCCAGTGAGAATGGATTTTATTAAAAAGTCCTAAAACAACAGATGCTGACATAGATGTAGAAAGGAACACTTACACACTGTTGATTTTGCAAACTAGTACAACCTCTACGGAAAATAGTATGAAAATTCCTTAAAGAACTAAAAGTAGATCTACAGTTTGATCTAGCAATACCAGTACTGGGTATTTATCCAAGGGGGAAAAAAAAATCATTTTATCAAAAAGACACTTGCACTCAAATGTTTATTGAAGCACAATTCACTTATTGCAAAGATATGGAATCAACCCAAGTGCCCATCAATTACTGATTGGATTAATAAAATATGGTATATGTATATGTATACTATGGAGTTCTATTCAGCCATAAAATAATGAATTAATACCTTTTGTAACAATCTGGATGGAACTGGAGACCATTCTCCTTAGTGAAGTATTGCAAGAATGGAAAAACAAACACTACATATACTCACTATTACATTGGAACTAACCGAATAGCACTCATGTGTACAGATGGAAATAAAACTAAACAGAAATTAAGCAGTTGGGATTGGGGTGAAGAAGATGGGTGAAATGAAATATCACGGGTACAGTGTACACTATCTGGGTTATGGACACACTTAAAACTGTCTCAAGCAGTATGAAAGCCATCCATGTAACCAAAATATTTATACCCCTGCAGTATTCTAAAATAAAAATAACTACAAATATTGTATTTGTCACAGCTAAGGCAAAGAATAAGTATTCTGATTTTTAAAAGTATCTATCTTACATGTACCTTTGTGTGACTGGAATTTAATAAATTTGAAAAATTATATGTGAAATTATTAGCATGGAATTACTGAGTTATTTTACCCCCAGAAAAGGAGAAAAAAGGGTATGTCTCCATGCTCCCATGTGTTTACAGGAAGTATGGGCTCAATGAATTCCAGGACTTTCCTCTGAAGTGGAAATAATATTTATGAGTAGATCCACCCTGTGAGCCCCAGTTAAAACCAGAGACAGTTTCTGCCCCCAAGAGGCTCTTCTGCAAAGCTAAAAAGGGTTGGAACAGGAGGTGGAGGGTACAGTGTGAATGGTGGGAGTTCTCCACTTTCCTCTAGAGAAAGTTCAGCTATGCACCCTCACACCCATCCTCCATGCCTCTCAGTACACAACAAAGGTTCAGACTCTATTTAGAAAGATTTCTTATTTCAACTGAATGAAAGGGCTCAATCTTACTTGAAATATAAGAGTTAAAATATGTGCTTAGCCCTGTGATTTTTTTTTATAAGCTGATATAATGATGATGATGTCAGATCATCTGGAATAAAGACAAAAGTTACATCAAGCTTGAAAATTATATTCCTAAGCCATACTTACGATAACAGGTTCAAGCAAGTTCTTAATTCTCATTAGCAGTTCTTGATCTAACGAGGATTGCTCAGCTCCTCAGCAAATGCCATGCTTCTGCTAAGTAGCTCACTCCCATTCCTCTGCTCAGGCCCCAGGCTCCCACACAGAGGGTTCCTAATGGCCTGCAGCCCAATCTTAAACTCACCACATCGCTGCAGTATGTCATATTCCATCAGGAGCTACTGTGCAAATAACATATTTCCATTTTTAAAGTCTGAAAAATGTCACAAAAAGCTTTTGGCATTTACATGACTCAGACTTACACCCTCTAATTCTCTCTGCAGCTAATTTCTTATGTTCGATACATATCCACCACAGGAAACCAGGAATAACGATTCCAGGAAAAGCTGAAATTCGACAGCCCAGCTATTAGCATTCACAAGTCTAAAGAGTAGGGATTTAAATGACACTATCGACAGTTATTTCTTATATGACGAAAATCAGGACTGTCAACATGTGAGACATTAAAAAATATTCGGTAATTTTAGTTATAGCCTGTAGGGTTTTTTAATGCATTCCTGAGAACTAGCAAAAATCTACAAAGATGTGCACCAAGAGGGCCTAATAGATCAGAAGAGTGAAATTAAATTCAATGTGGGTAAAACAGCTTGTTGTATGTTCTCCAACTACTGATCTTATCTCTCATAATCATGCCCCATGCTTCGTTTAATGTTGGACCACACTCACTATGAGAGGAAATTCACGCTTGCATTTTATGAGGCTCAGCATGTAAAATCTACATGCTATGTTTCCATTTCTTCTGTCTCACTTTACATAGATTGGGCTTTTATGTTTCTACTGCATAACATTTGTTGTTTTATTTTCCACTGCTTAATATATAAGGGCTTACCAAAGGAAATGGAGGGACCAGGAGCAGGTCTATCTTAGCCCCAGGAAGAGATTCAAACACACTCTGAAAATCTGCTCATTTAAATTTAGTTGAATTGTCTGCATTGCCTCAAATAGGAAAAATGTGCACGATTCATAACTGCTCATTGTTGAAGTATCCAATGTGTGATAAAAATGGCACAAGCTCCCAAATAGTATGATATGCAGCGTACACAGCATGCTAACAGAAATGAAGCTAGCAACAAGCAACGTTTATTTTTCTCTTAAAAGAAGAGCAATGGTCACAGCTGTTTTCAAACTTAGATCTCAAATTCATTGTCTGATTCTCACACAATTGATTAGCTAATTAATTATTATGAGAATGTACAATCGAATAAACTGGCCTGCATCATTTGATTTTTGCCTCCAAACTGTTCAGCTAACTAGACTCATCTACAGAACAATTAGCTAGTCTTCTACTGATGCTACCCCTGCAAAAATAAAGAGCTGCTCATAAGCATGGCAGAAGTCTATTCTAGAGGAAGTGCCTTTATATGCCTTCTTTGGTCTACACGTAGGATAGAGTTCTTCAGTGGTACTTTTATAACACCAGATCATTAACTTAATCAGTTAATTTCAACATTGCCAAATTATCCAGATTTCCTAGTTAAAATAGGGTTCTAGTAAGGTAATTTCCTAGAAGGAAGACTCAGCAGAAAACTCAGGACAGAAAGACTGAAGCAGAAGATTTTCCTTAATGTGATGAATAGATTAGACATCTGTGATAGAAACAAATGTATTTTAAATGACTGGGTATGCATTTGTAATAAATACCAATTGGATATAGTACTTCTAGGAGGCTTTTTCATTCAAATTTATCCTGACTTTTTTCTGAAAAAAACTGCTTTATAACCACTAGACCTCATATAAGGTATGAGCTTACTAGTATCTACTTGTGGCCATCTAGTTGTGATGTTGAAGGTTTTACAGAGAGTTGCCTCAGTCAAATGAAGCTCTCAAAGAAATGTTAAAATGTCACAATGAAAAGCACTGTACACATCTCTGTCATACATATATATTCATGACAGAATATATATTTGATAATTTTGTTAATTTCATTTTAATAAATTATATTTATACATACATATATTTGATAATTTTATTGATTTTTAACTGAATTTTAGGATCAGAAAGTATTTAAGAACCTATTTTATCCCAGAGGGAAATGGTTTAAGGAACATAAATACTGAAAATGTCATACATGCCCCTTCCTAACTCTTGAAATAATAACCACCACCACCCTTGGTTGACATTCATTTCCCATTTAATAAATATGTACTGAGTAACTTACATCTTCACAGCCCTTGGTAAGAGTAGAAAGGTTTATAAGGATACTTATGACTTCGTTAAGTGTATTATTCTAACTTCCATTCACTGATCCATTCATACATTCAGCAAACATTTATTGCATTATGAGACAGGTACCACATGATGCTGATAAAGAAATAAAAAGAAGACTCTACCTAAATAGTATGTGCCAAATACCCCAACAAGAGAGTGGGAAAATGCATTCATCCAACAAGGAAGGGAGGTAGTGGAGAAATGGTTTATAAGGAGAGAAGGGGCTTAGAAAGCTTTATAAAGAGGGCAACACTTTAACCAAGGTCATCAAAAGCAAATAGATCCCAAGGCAGGAAGGGCAGTATAAGAAACCAGAGCAAATGGAACAGCATGAAGAACACAGGGCTGGAAATGCATTGTAGGAATGTGGGTTCTCCAGTTTCTTGAACTTGGGAGCAGAAGTGGTGCTTGAATTAAATTCACTGCAACTTCTTTCCTTCTGTTCAAAGCAGAAGTCACAAACGTATGCCCCTGGGATCATTATCCACCCTGGACATGTTATGCTTGACCTGGGCAATGTTTGAACTCATAGACAGTATTTCAACATGGGAAGCATTCACAAAAATTCAGCTTTTGAGCTTCTTTTGTAAAAGTCAGTGTTTAGCAAATCTGGGCCAGAATGCCTAAGTAGAAATAATCTCCTGGAGATGAGTAGTGATTGCTTTGCTTCTAGAAGCCTGCACTTTCCATTTTACTACAATCCTCACTTGGGCATTTTCACTCATTAATGTTACCTGACAGGCCCAGGCTGGTGTTTTATTTGAGACACCTGATTTAAGGATTTAATACTTAGGAAAAGGCAATCAACCTTGGGAGGAAAAAAAAAGTGGAATGTAGCTCTAAACTGTTAATCAGTCATTTGTCATTAATACTTCAGGTGGGGATGGAGGATTGGAGAGCAACACGGATTAGAGGAATGGAAAACAGAGCACAAGGTCATTAAGTGTTCGGTTTTGTAGAGAGTTTGGTAGACTTAGAAAGAAGAAGGAATAAAAGAAGCAGAACTTCACGATTACATACTTTTCCTATGGTCAATCAAAAAATAAATATTCACATCAAAGTAGAAAGCCATTGTAGCTCAAACACTAAGCTGGAACACTGACCTTAATTTTTGACTGTGCTGATTTATTTCTACTTTCCATGTTTACAAGCCTGTAAGTGTAATGGTTGAATTCTAACCCTCTCTCAGGGTTCTCCTGAAAAGTTATTGGTTGGCTCTGTGCCCAATCTCTGAAGTCCAAGCATGGACATTATCCCCAGGTAATTAAAATGTTCACTTAAAAAAAAAATCCAAGTATCACATAGCATTGTTAACCTTTTTCTCAAATAATGTATGAGATGTCAGAATTATCTGTAATGCCTTGGGGCTTTTTTTAAAGAGTGAATATCTTTGCACACACTGTCAGCATACATGTAGGAATAATTATCATCATTAACCTGAGTCTTATTAAGCTGCCTGCTTATTAATATGTATTGCCATTCACTGTAAGTGTTAAGTTGTGGCAGAAAAACAAAGAGATAGCTGAATAAAGATGGCATCCTAGGCTTCAGTAACATTATTAAAATATTTAGAAAGTGAAGCTAATGAGTTCATCTTTCTTCTCAAAACACAAATGTTCCTAACCTTTGAAAAGAACATGTCAGCTAAATAAGATTATATAATACATAAGGGGAAGGAAGAGGGGTGCTTGAAAAAGAGCCAGACATCATGTATTGTTCATTCACAAAAGACAATGGATAAAATCAATGATTTGATCAAAATCCTTGAGAATAACTGAATTCCAGATTCCAAATGTGACATTTGGAGACCATGTGTTCAGAACCCACAAACCGAAAGCAGATGAAACATTTGCACTAGCTTTCTAGCAGACCTTTAAAGCGTTTTCCAAACTGTAGGGGGCAAATCCTGTAGAGGAAAGTGCTGGGCCTTAACAACCATAGGGGATTACTGCTAAATGTCAGGGCCAGCCGTGGAATGGGGCCTTGGAATGGATGGATGGCTTTAGGACCGGTTTAGGCAGCATGATTAGGGTTCTTCAGTGGCCGGGTGTTCTGAGCCACAAAAGAATCAGGACTCTATCAAAGGCTGTATGTAAGAAGCATAAACCTGATCCAGTGAACAATATGGAAAATTAGAGAAGTCTCCAGCACTGAAATTCTTTCATGGCAAATGGAGGCATATTTCAAACACCCTTATTTCAAAGAAAAAAACACACTTGAGATACTCTATCTTTAATTTATTAGCTTCCAGATGCATTTGTGCCAATTCTCATCTGAAAATTGTGCATGGACCTCATTTGTCCATTACACCTACTGAGAAAGAGTAAATAAGGACAGCAGGATGAACTGATGGCCTCATGGCTACAACATCCTTTACCATTTCCACCCTCTACACCTCCACTCCCTACCTATGCAAATCTACAGTACTTCTAGATTTAGTTACAAGGGTGGATCCAGATTTTTGTGGAGAGTCAACCATGTATCAATTGGGTAGTTTTATTTCAGAAAAAAAGGTTACAACATAATGAATACAACATTAGGCATGAACATGAATATATGCTTAGAGAATCAGAAGAAGAATCACAGCAAAATCAATCTTAGAAAGCTGAAAAATATCACAAATGTTACAAAATCCATAAAAATAATACATAAGACTCTTATTTAATAAACTCTGACCCACCCCTATAATACTTTTCTTCCATCTTTGGCTTCATTTTCTTTGATCACATCTTCATATGACAATTTTGTAATTTTTTTAATAAGAAGAATACAAAGATAATTCAATCTTTCTAATCTAGTTGTTAGAATTTGGATTTTATTCATAGTAGTTGAGATGTATAAAACATAAAACTTTAACACAGATGTAACTGCCATTTGTAAAAGAAGTTTTTGTACAATAACACAGAAATTCTGATAAATTCTATCTTGCAAAATTTTCATCAGAAAAGCAAAAATAAAGTAGAAAATGTCTTAAATTGTACAAGATGCATAACTGAGTACATTCATGTTAGGAAAGAACTTCCATTTTAACTGGGTATTGATGTTAATTGAATCCTAACCACTTACAATTTTAGACATCTGATGATTGGAAATATTTTCTACAAATTGGCTTCTGATTTTATATTCTTCAAACCTTATTTCTCATCCTCTACCCATATATTTCTGGTGCTGAATGTTGTAAGACACATTCTTATCATGCATGATAGGACATCTGGGCCTATACACCTGGATGAATTAGTCCGATGGATATTTGGAATAGTCCACCTGACACCTAGTAACTTAACTGAGAAGAGATCAAAACCATGTAAATATACACCACTAAAACCAAGTTTAGTGTACCCACAATTCAGCTTCCCCTTGGAAGACATGACTCCCACCTCTCTAAGGCCATCTGACCATAAAAAAAAAAAAGAAGTTGTGAATAAAGAGAAGAAACAGTGGACAGAAACATCAGTATGGATCAACTGCAATTAAAATATTACTTTAGCAAATATAAGAAAATAGTACTACCCTGTGGGCGCATTGCTAGGGCCTTTCCTATTCCCTTGGAAATACCTTGAGCTTCATTAGCTTCATTAGTGAAGTCCTGATGTCAAAATATCTGGTTAATTCTATGAGTTACCTGAATGTGAATGAAGTTGTCTATAGAAACTAAAAACTATTGCAATTGATCACTATATCCAAATAATACAAGATTATTATCAAACCAAAAGAAATATTTCAACAGCCAAAAATACCTCAGCAAATTCTTTATTCTAACTCCATATAACCAATATTTTAGTTAGATATTTTGGTGCTAACATAAAACTTCTTGTTTACAAGAGGTTTAGGTTTAGAAGACATATTCACTTTTCATTTATTCATTTATCCAATATATCTAATTCATACTTTATTCATTTATTAAACATATTTGTTCACATATTTATTGTGCCCCTACTATATGGCCAGCATTGTTCCAGGCAGTGACTAAATTATCTCAGTGAACAAAACTGACAAAATTCTCCACCTTCATTATCTTCCATTCTACCAAGATATTCTAGTTGTATCACATGGGAATTTTACTTCCAAAAATTAGAAACTTTTGAACATCAAATTATTTGTATTAATCAGATATTAGATACAAGAAATCTTGAAACAGTGCTTTATGTTTGATAAATCTATGTAAAGAATGTATAGGTGATTATAAGTTTTTATGTAAATACTGACCAATATAAAAGAAGTAAAATGTGTTATTGTTTCAAGTCCAATGAAAGGTTTTCAAGGATAATTTTGACAAGATGCAACTTTTCATTTCTTGTCTTAGTCATGACTTAAGTGCTTACCCTTTTGGGAAAGATACTCTCCTGTAACTTTGGTACTAGAAATAAGGAATTAGGTTTACAAGCTCTTACAAAATAGTTACTTAGGTATTGGGCAAATAACTTTCACGTTTTTAAGGATCAATATGCTATATTATAGAGAGTACTAAAAGTGTAGGACATGATACCAAAGTTTAAATTCCAGTATTGACACTAAGTGACCATTTATAAGATAATGATTTCTATGATTTAGATACATGTTAATTTAGATTATCTATTTCAGTAAGTATTTAAGCTCAATAGAACATACTTAAATATCTTTGACAATTTGACTTATATTTGTGAAAAATCTCTTAAAATTTCATTGCAGTTTGCACATCACCAAAGGAGCTTTAATAGTGACTACTCACAATTGCTCTAGATACATTATGAATTTGACATTTCATAAACTGGTCTTCATTTTAATGTACTCCAAAATAAAATTTATATTAGTACTCTGTACTAAATACCTTATCTTACTATTCATATCCAATATTCAAAGAATGGTAATAGCTATAATTCAGTAGTCTTTTGAGTAGCTGAAAATCAGATTCATTTCATCCTCTTACTATTTTATAACAAGTCAAGTACTGGGATTCTTGAAAGCTAAACTTAGAGGGCAATTTTTAAAATTCTAAATTTTTGAAATTCCTGACAAACATCATTATTTGTGTCAAATTGAATATTGGCAAGAAGAGTCCTGGGGAACCTTTGCAGAAACGTTAAGTCCAGGTGTGTGAGCTTATGAAGTACACACTAGATTCAGTACTTTACCCAGGATTGTTAGGAGCTTCTAAGTTGATATTAATGAAGCCGTAATAGCTTCCTGTTCTATTTCTTCATCTAGAAGTGGACTAAAATTTTACCTACCTCCAAGAAATTGGCATTGATAAGTGAGAAAATCACCCAAGCCTCCCATGGCAAACATTATACCCTGGAAATAAATTAAGCACATCTGGAAGAAACATTAAAACTCTTTCAGGCCACTGGGGTAAAGCTGCAATCATTTGTTAGTAAATGATACTCTAGCAGCATAGATGAATGCGCATTTAAGAAAATCCATTTTACTCCCAAAGAGAAACTGAAACTTTGGGAGATTCCCAGTGAATATTCAAAATATAATGAGATTTAAATCACATTTGGAATAGATATTTTCACTTTCTGGTTCCATATTGATACACTGTTTTTTTGTACATCAACTCTACTTGGATTATCTTCAGAAGTCAAGAAATTAGTCTCTGTTTTCATGGCCTTTAAAACCCACTCCAGTAGCTGTATGAATTCTTATTGTTTTCTATTGCTATTGGTTTTGTGGTAATTATAAAATCACATAATCTGAGCCATTCTCAGATTTTTTTTTTGTAATATTTTAGATTGTTCCCACTGCTAATATTTCAGACTCTCCATTTGAAGCCCAAGGATGCCCACTTCATTTGTCACAATTTTAAAAATAATAATGGAAAAGACAAGTGAGTCGAGTCATTTAAAATATTTTCAGTACCTTGACAAATTGACTGCTAATGACACTGGGAAGATGTCTGGGCAGTTTCCTGTTGCTGCTGTTCTGTAGCAGCAAGTGTCCTGAGTCACTGTGAAATCTACCACAGAAGGAAAAGAGTGGGGAGTCAAAATCGATTCCATTTCAGAACACTGGTACCTTGAAACTCCTTCCAGCTTACCCTTAGGTTTTTCCCCCATTTTTTCAATTTGGTCACAGTAGCAAAGATAAAATAGAGAAACAGATAAACAAAAAATAATCCCAGCAAAGGTGTTCCGACTGCGAATGGGACGATCAATGACCTAGTCACGACCATCCATTTTTTTTCATTTAATGAGAGGTAGTCAAGTTATTTGGTAGAGTTATAATAATACAGAATGCTGCTTTTTACAAGCACACTTTATCAATGCGTTTATTATTCTGTATTTTTTTTGACATTGTTCCAGCTAGAAAAATAATAATAATTAGCTATAGGAAAGTATCACCTGTCTCAGAGTACCCGCTGCCATTGTTGTCTTCTGCCTGTCACTGGACTTTTAACTGAAAATATTTTCATGCCCTATGAGTGACAGTTTTGAAATTAACAACACCTTCACGCTATTCAGAAAAGAACACAGGAAGGGAAACACACCAGCACGCTTCTCACTGGGAAGCTGGATCTAGTTGTCATTCAAAAGAGAGAACTATGGAACTTGCATGCCCCACAGGCTTCAAGAAATACATCATTTCCCACTTTCTGGGCTTTCACTGCTATAACTCACAGCTTAATGCAAGACACTCACAGGCTTCTACGCATGAAATTTGGCACAGTTTCCTAAAATATTGAGTTTGTCTATTTTGTGCTGTCGACCTGCTGAAGACCAAAATTCCTCTCAGAGCCCAAAATATAAAGAGTATCAATATATTTTTCCCTTTAACTTTCATGACTTTGGCCTCTGACAGAGCCTTAATTTATTATAACTACTACAAGGAGCTACATTTTAGCATCAAGTACTGTAAGTCAGCTCCAGACACACAAGCCTGCCAACTCTAATTTATTTGGAATGAGATGAGATTCAATCATTTATTTTCCCACTGAGAAGATTTGTGCAGCCGTTTAAAGTGAAAGAACTCGATATACCTTTAGAAGCTGTTTAGGGGTTATTGAAATTTTGTTGACAATCATGCTTTGAGGAACAAGTGACTATAGCCAAAACAGAGTCAAAAACATCTTGTATTCCTCTGGCATTTACCTCACTCACCCAGTCAATGACCTAGAAAAACTGACCACTTAGAACTGTCAACCTCCTTTTTCCTGGGAGATAGGAGAGGGTGCTTGGGAGGTAGAGTTTATGAAAAATAAAAGTAACAGATAAAATAAAAAATAAAATTTTTAAGACTGATAGACTAAAAAGATATTTAGAATTTCCAAAAATACTTATATCACCAAACTACTATTTAAAGTAATATTTTTATCAATAAAATTCAAATTAAAACTCAAATATCTATTGAGTTCCTAAAAAATGTAAAACAAAACTCTGTACTAGAAGAGGTGAGTAAAAGAGTTTATAATATATTTAAGGAAGACATGAGAAGCACCAAATAATAGCATTTTAAACAATAGCAAAAAATCAGAAATTATACATAAATAATATATGAATTCAATAGTCAATAAATACAAGAGAAATTGAGAAGGAAAAGAAAGCTATAAAATGTAGGCAGAAAATGCATTAGAATTTGAGAAAAGGCAAAAAAAAGAGAAACATATATAAAATTTTGGTGAATTCCTTTTTTAAAAAAAGTGTTACCAAAGTTCAGAGACCATAACAGTTACCATCTTTCTCTTTAAGAGGGCTTAAAAAATAAACTACAGAACAAAAATCTCTTTGATTGGAGAGAACACTGAAGATCAGATTGCTAGCAAAATATACAGGTAGAAAGTGAAAGAAATCGCTGATGAATATAGATGCAAAAATCCTACACAAAATATTAGCAAAATGAATTCTCCAAAGTGTAAACATAATAAGATCATGCTTACCTGGGTTCATTCCAGGAATTCAAAGATGGTTTAACACAAGAAAAAAAATTTATTAAAATTTACTTATAATAAATTATAATTTAATTTATAATTAAATCTGAAAGCCATATGTTTACCTTAACTGATGCAGAAAAGTATTTAATTTAATAAAAGTATTTTATTTCATAAAATTTGGCTCTCAATTACAAAAAAACTCAATGAAGCATTTCTAGTTGGATAAAACACAGCTAATGAAAATTTGCAGCAAACATCATATACTTAATGAAACTTTGCAAAATTTCTATTAAATTCAGGAATAAAGCAAGAATGCTCATTATCACTATTTGAATTCAACACTGCATTTAGAGGTTATAATCAGGGGAATATGACAAGAAAAAAATTATAAGCACAAGGGTTAGGAAGGGAAAAATTAACTTTCAATGTTTACAGATTATATGATTATCTTCTAGATTATGTACAATTCAATAAAACAAGTTATTAAAATGGGATTTATCAAATCATTGTATTTAAGATTACTAAAAAGTTCATTCCTGCATAATAAAAACAAACAAAATGTAATATTTAAAACATACTATTTATAAATGCCACAAAAAAAGTAAAGAAGTAGTATACACACACATACACAGTCAAGATGGATAAAGACCTAGGTAAAAAGAAAACTTGAAAAAAATGTATAATCAGTAGGAAAACAGGGTATAAGGTGGGATATTTTTAACATGATACATACACAAATGGACAAAGAAAATATTATAAAGGTCTATTCATCAAAAGATACCATAGAATACATTTTTGGTCAATTGATTTTTGATAAGACTGTCATAACAAGTCAATATAGGAAAATGTATTGTTTTCTACAAATGTTGTTGGGACAACTAGATAACCATAAGCAAGAGAATGAAGTTAGACCCCTAACTTACATCTTATACCAAAAAAAAAAGAAAACTCAAAATAGATCAAAGACCAAAATGTAAGAGCTACAACTATAAGTCTTAGAAGAAAACATAAGCATAAATATTTGTGATTTAAACAATGTTTTCTTAGATATGACAAAAGAAAAAATTGATAAATTGGATTTCATCAAAATTAAAAATATTTGTGCTTCAAAACACATCATGAAAAAAGTGAACAAACAACCCATAGAATAAGGGGGAAAACACGCTTTAGCAAACTATATCCCCAATAAAGGACTTGTACCCAATATATATGAGAAACACTTCAAATTCAACAATAAAAAGATGAATAACCCAATTAAAAATTGGCCAAAAGATTTGAATAGACATTTCTCTAAAGAAGATATACAAATGGACAAAAAGCGCATGAAAGGATGATAAACAACATTAATCATAAGGGAAATGCAAGCCAAACTACCATGAGATACCACTTCACACCCACTACAATGACTATAATAAAAAAGACAGTAACAAATATTGGCTAGAATGTGGTGAAATTACAACCCTCATACATTATTGTTAGGAATTTCAAATGTTGTAGCCACTCTGGAAAACAATTTAGCAGTTCCTCAAAAAGTTCAAATAAAGTTACCATGTTATCCAACAATTTCAGTAAGTATATTGAAATTGAACACGAGCATTGAACACGTACCTCCACACAAAAATTTGCACAAAATTTTTTTTTAAAAGTAGAAAAGACTCAAATGTCCATCATTTGATGAGTGGATAAACAAATGTAGTGTATCTATACCATGGAATATTATTTAGCCACAAAAAGGAATGAAGTACTAATGCATGCTACGATTTGAGTGAACCTTAAAACGTCATCCTAAGTGAGATAAGCCAGACACAAACTGCAACATATTGTGTAATATCTTTTACACGAAATGTCCAGAACAGGCAAATCCACAGAGACAGAAAGTATTAACAGATTAGTGGTGTCGGGGGTTAACGGAAAGGGGGACATGGAGAGTGGCAACTAGTGGCACAGAGATTTTTTTAGAATGATAAAAATTTTCTGGAGTTAGTGATGATGGTTGTACAACTTTGTTAATAAACTAACCACCACTGAAATGTACGCATTATTTTTTTAGTTGACAGATGAAATTATATTAAATTGTACACTTTAAAAAGGTCACTTTGTACGCCAGACACAGTGGCTCATGCCTGTAATCCTAGCACTCTGGGAGGCCAAGGCAGGAGGATCACTTGAGGTCAGGAGTTTGAGACCAGCCTGAGCAAGAGTGAGAACCCGTCTCTACAAAAAATAGAAATTTAGTCGGGTGTGGTGGCGCATGCGTGTAGTCCTACTTGGGAGGCTGAAGCAGGAGGATCGCTTGAGCCCAGGAGTTTGAGGTTGCAGTGAGCTGTGATGACGCCACTACATTCTAGCCCAGGCAACAGAGTGAGAATTTGTCTCAAAAAAGGGGGGGGGGATGATTTATAGTATGGTGAATTCTATCTCACTTCTTTTATAAAAAAGATTAAACCACATATGCTATTAGACGAAGCAATCTCACTTTGGGGGATTCACTGTACGGAAATAATGGTACCAGAAATTAATGATCTGTACGTGAGAATGCCTGAGGCAGCATTGTTTGTATTATCAAAAAAACAGAGAACCACCTTAAGGTAAAGGAAGAAGGCTCAAATAAATATGGTTCATCTATACAAGGAAACATGATTTTTAAAAAATTGAAAATCATTTTTACTGTTTTTTCTATAATCAAACAGTGTAGGTTTATGGTACAAAATAAGTAATACAGATAAGATTTTTGAAAGAAAAAAATTAGTAATTCCAGCACCCAGAGATATCATTTTGGTGTGTATCATCTCAAGTCTTTCTCAGTGTGTATGTATATATATGTATACATATATGCACATGTATGTGTGTATATATACATATACATACACTTGTCTTTCCACTAAAAAAGTCATTTAAAAAAATATGATTAAAAGCATCCAATAATAAGACACAGGTCAGGAGATGGTATAGGCAACACATACAACTAACAAATTATTAGTATTCATAATTTAAAATTTTTCCAAATTATTATAATAAGAAATGCCACAAAGAAAATTTAGCAAAAATTATGAGATAATCAATCCACAGAAAAGGAATTATGAATGATCAATCAGTACATAAAAAATAGGTTCATCCTTTTATGGAATATGAAAAGAACCACTGAAAACATCAGTGAAATCACATTTCACACTAATCATATTGAGGAAAAAAATTATCTGACAACATCAAGAGTTGGCAAGGACATAGAAAAGTAGCAACTCTTTCACGGCTAGAGAGGATGTAAATTGGTATTAATACAATCAATCTGAAAAACAATTCATCAACTGCTAGCAAAGTTGAGGATGAAAAATCCTGTGATGCAGTCCACTTTTAATAGTATATACTTTTAAAAAGTGCGTGAATGATAACAGGTACTAATGCAAGACTGCTTATGGACACATTGTTCATAATATTAAAAAATTAAAATAGCTTACATCCATGCGCAGGAGAAGAAATAAATGAATGATGGTTTATTTATTCAAGATACTGAAATACATATGCCAACATAGATGAATCTAAAATATTTATATTAAGCAATGAACAGAAATATACATCCAAGTTAGTACTATATACCTAAAACTTAAACCATATTTATGATGTAAAGTTAAGGAGAAGTGCATGGAAATTTTAAATCCCAATTCAGGAGAGTGGTTTCCTCAGAGGAGGATGTAGGTTGAAGTAGGTGGAATCAAAGGGGAAAGTTTGTAGCTTTATAGTTTAGATAATGTATTATTTATTAAACCGTGTGGTAGGTGCATTGGGTATACCGATTTTATTCATTTATGAATCTCTTAAATATTTCTAATTAAATTTTTTAAATATATATATATATTAAAGTGTCTTCTTGTGTTTTTGATATAAAGCTCAGATCAGGAGATTGGAACTTTTTATCCACATTATTTTCTATGATTTATATGAAAATAATTTTAGAATAGAATGATTAGGAATTAAAATCTATTGGCATTTGACTGCAATGCAATCTGCTGGCAAGCTAAAAATTTTATTGTGCTGTTGTAAACATTTTTGTTATAAAATATGTATTATGTTATGCCCATTATTCAATATAAGCACTGATTTGTGCAGTTCTCCCTAGTTTAAAAATTCTTACTCAAACTCTTCAGCAGACCAAAGACATTTAGGGAAAAGCTACTAAGACTTTGACGTTCCTAGTCAAAGTTCAATATCCTATGAAAAAGAATAGAGAACAGAAGAACCTTGGTATCATGGGCTGAAGTTTTGAACTAAACCATTTAGCTAATATTATTAATCAGAGAGATCCTTACTCCCCACATGCCTTAAATGAGCAAACTGAGCCAATCTCTACTGAAGTTTCCATCTTGCAACTTGCTTACCAAGTTCTCAAATTTCTGCAGAAATACATGAGTGTCTGCAGACTTAATTTTGCTAATAAAAAATGTAAAGTTGATTATTATTTGTATTTACTGTTTGAGTACATTCATGTGCCTGACATACTCAGAATCAGAAACTATGATTTCTGAATATATCGATATTCTGGTCTCAGAAAACAAAATCTTGTGAGGTAATAAAAAAAAATAATAATAATGAAACACAAGTGAACATTCCCAGAGAAAACATAAGAGAGCTGATCAGAAAGTTGAGTTGCCATTTACTAAAGAAGATAGGGAGTTCACAAGCCATGTTTATACATGGTCACTGGATTTTCTGATATCTTAATGGATTTTTTAATAGATTATATTGGTTTGATGACATGAGCCATGTGGGGTCATGGAAATTGCCAAAGAAACATACTCAGTAATTTTTCCACTTACACTTAAAAATAAAAAATATATCATTGCTTTTGAAAATAATATCCATAATGCCTTTGTGAATCCCTAATTATCTTCTTTTTTTCTAAAAGAAATATTGCATAGAACCCAGGCTGAAATATTATGTATAGTTATACTCAGAGTCAGCTGAATGGCAGAACAATGGCAGGGAATCTTTCAGTTCAATCTGTTTATGAAAATTGTGCATTGTTCCTGGAAGAGTTACGTGGTGTGCCAAATCAGGCTTAAAGTACTGTTAGAATTTCTCTGCCATCAGTATGCATAAGTATTTTTTTCAATTGCCCAGCCTCTTCTAGGATAGAAAGAGACACGTTTACATAACCCCTATTTTCCTCCTTCTCCTAGATCAGATATTCTTTATGTGCAAATCAACTAAAAAGCATAATCTGTTTCCCTTGTCTTTTGCTCTACACACACTTGTTTTCCCTTAGGCAGGATTTGGGTAAATCATGTCTTAGCAAAACTGAGTCTTTAAAAACTTAAAAAAAAAAAAAAATTGAAGGCACATGCTTTTTTCAGTTCCATTTCATCAAATTTGCTGACATCTGGCTGAAGATTTAATTTAAAAATGGGGTAACAACCTTTTACTGTTGTCAAAAATTTCTATACCATTCATAAAGTTATGTGGGAATATTTTTATTTTAATTTTCTTGGCAGCTGAACAAAGCATCACTCTTAAATTTAGTTAGTGAGTGTGATCTTTATACCTCATTACTCTTACTCCAATTTAATTATTGTACTATAATGAGTAAAGGATTCATAGGTGCAATATTTCAGGCAAATGCAACCATTTTTGAATCTCACAAAGATCTACCTTCTTGGTTGTTGACATTAAGTACTCATAACAACTCATTAGAAAAAGAAATATACGCAGGAAACTTTGCAAAGTTAGTGACTCAGAGCACTCATCCCTTGAAATTTTAAACTAACTAGTTTCAATTTTTCCTGCAGTATTAACATCACAGATTATTGTTGCTGTTTCCATTTTTGACCCTTATCATAATATGTGTCACCAAGCATTTTTCTCCAACTTTCATTTTTTTCTACATAAGCAAATTAAAGTGCAAAACTGAGATAATTATCCAAGTCATTCGAGCCAAAAATTGCTTTTGCATAAAATATACACAAATATCAAAATAATGGTCTCAACATCTACAATTATGAATCATCTAGCTATTAGAGGCCAGACTGCCTCATATCGGTCATGTCTCTCTCACCCTTTTCATTGAAATAATCATTTAATAACTGGAGGGGTTTTGCTCTAAATCAATTGATCCATGTCCCAGGTTTCAAGCTAGAGCATAGACAAAAAAGTTATTAAATGTTGAGGTCAAACAGACTAGTTGAATTAGTAAATGGATAAACAGATTTTAGCATTAATTATCCTGATAGTATGTGCATAGAGACCTGGGCACTCATTGGCAAATTGAAACTGTCAGTTCACACCTTGAATTTTTTTCCTCTATTCCAAAGATAGCAATAATTTTTGTAAAATAAATAAATTAAAAAATGTCACTTTATGAAAAAGACACATGCACTCGAATGTTTATAGCAGCACAATTGACAATTGCAAAGCTGTGGAAACAACCCAAGTGCCCATCAATTTATGAGTGGATTAATAAAATGTGGTATATGTATACCATGGAATACTACTCAGCTTTAAGAAACAATGGTGATATAGCACCTCTTGTATATTCCTGGATACAGTTGGAACCCATTCTACTAAGTGAAGTATCTCAAGAATAGAAAAACCAGCACCACATGTACTCACCAGCAAATTGGTATTAACGGATCAACACCTAAGTGGACATATAGGAGTAACAGTTATGGGGTGTCGGGAGGGTGGGAG
>VSMD01118805.1:0-29522 GCA_008750895.1 Mirza zaza
TGTGGAAACAGCCCAAGTGCCCATCAATCCAAGAGTGGATTAATAAAATGTGGTATATGTATACCATGGAGTACTATTCAGCTCTAAGAAACAACGGTGATATGGCACATCTTATATTTTCCTGGTTAGAGCTGGAACCCATACTACTAAGTGAAGTATCCCAAGAATGGAAAAACAAGCACCACGTATACTCACCAGCAAACTGGTATTAACTGAGCAGCACCTAAGTGGACACATAGGAACTACAGTAATAGGGTATTGGGCAGGGGGGAGGGGAGGGGGGCGGGTATATACATACATAATGAGTGAGATGTGCACCATCAGGAAGATGGTCACGCTAGAAACTCGGACTTGTGGGGGGAGGGGGAGAAGGGCATTTTTTGAAACCTTAAAATTTGTACCCCCATAACATGGCGAAATAAAAAAAAAAAAAGAGTCAATGTTCAGACAAAGAGGACAGCAGTAGAACTCACAGAAGCAGCCACGAAGAGCCTTTGGCCAACCTAGGGAGCCGTGATGCCATAATGGCATGAAAATGCCCAGTGAGAAAGAACAAGACAAAGGGCTAGTTCTTTATTTCTCTTTTGCCTTGTTTATTCAGTGTCTTAGACAGCAAACACTGATCTTAAATTCAGTTCTGCATTGTTTTAAATATCTGTCTTTGCTTAAAAAATGAATGTTCATCATAGGTTCTGAATATGAATACATTATTAGAAGTGCATTTATTTTAACTCCTTTGATGATCACTTTACTAAAGCTTAGGATTGGGTCATGGGTCTCTGAAAAAATTATTTGAAATGACTCTTCAGGTGAATGCAAACACATGAAAAGAAAACCAGTTGAAGGTCATCATATGAAGAGTCGGCACCACGGCAGCAATTAAGAAGAGGCATTTAGTTTAGTTTTTCAGGTGTGTGTTGATGAGCGGAGCTAAAACCGTTTTAATTGCTAATCTCTCAAAGGAAGGAACACACCATGTTAATTAAATTCACTGATGATAGAAAATGCGGAGGTGGATTAATCACTTCTAATGGCAGAACAATTTTCTTTAAAAGCTAGTTTTACAAATAAGAACTGGAATTAACCAAAAGAGAGCTCTATTCTTCAAGAATGTGTGTGTGCTCACACAGCCTAACTCCCCCCAGTGCATAGATTACAGGATGTACACTTTGAAAGTTGTTTTTATAAAGGTGCAATAATCATTGAAGAACAGCATCTCAAATTTCTCTTTTAACAAAGATGCACCAAGGACCTGCTATGCATGTAAAACTGTGCTTTGAATAGTGAAAAAATACAAAAGAAAAGCACCTCTTCAAATATATTTTTGGGCCATGGGTGTTTCTGTACACGTTTAAGTGTCAGTCATTAGAGACCAAATTCACTCTTCTCTGGCACATCGTTAAGTTAGCATCGAAATACTTAAGGGGATGAAAATGTGAGTAGTATGTTATATTAACTGAAAATGCTTTAGATGACCAGGCATCCCAATAAGGACTGTGTCTCTAGGAAGCATCTGCGTTCTGTCTTTATAGACAAAGAAGACAGAAAGGTCAGTAAGGAGCAGGTAGCAAAGATCATACAATCAACAGAGCCTCTAAACACAAACATGGCTGGATCTCCAGCCCCCGTGCTGAGAACATCACAACAATCAAAATGCAGAGCTGGAGCCGGCAGTTACCAAGCTAGATGTGGGAGCAAGGCTAACACAGAGAGGTGAGGAGGGTTGAGAAGCACAGTGTTTGTGTGGTTAAAGACTCTCATACAGCACAGAGTTCCTGCAAGTCCTGTGTCCAGAACAGGGCCTGAGACACAGGGCATAAGCATGAGAACCAGCTACCTGCTGCTGAAAATGAAAATTGTGCTTTATTGGTAGTCTTCCTCCTGGCACCCAGAATGCCTAGTTGGAAGCAGCAAGTATCAAAAAGAAAAGAAAAGGAAAACTGAACACCCTAATCAGTAGCCAAGATTCACAATTTGTATTTTCTACCTTGTATGTGTATGTGTACTTTGATCTTACCACGATGGAAACTGCACAAAGCCCCACTGTTTTCACTGTATTTTCTGATATGTGGACACTGTACCAACACTTCCTGATCTTAAGGAAGGCTAAAATGAAAAAGGATGATGTACACCTGATTTTTTCATTTCCTTCTTGTCATCGTTGTCAGCATAAGTGGTTGGCAAACATCGGGAAGTGATGAGAATAAGAAAGAACATGAAGGGTCTCTCTGGTTGTTCACGTTTAGTACAATGTAAACACCTTTGTGTTGCTGTTGTTGCATTTGAGGCAAGTTCTGGTTCAGATAGAAGTAATTTGATCCTGCTCAGTGCAAGCCGCCACCCCATGGAAGATTCTTTGGACGTGGACATGAGCCCCCTGAGGGCCCAGAACTGTCTTTTCAGCTGTGAACTAAAGGATGACAAATACTATCACCTTAAGGTTGATAATGATGAAGATGAGCACCCTTATCTTTAAGAAAGGCCAGTTTAGGGGCTGGTACAGATGAGGAATTCCACATTGTTGAGGCAGAGGCAGTGAATGACAATACGAAGGCAGTTCAAATAAGGTAACACTGGCAACTTCGAAAATGTCTTACAGCCAACAGTTTCCCTTGGGCACTTTGGAATAACACTGCCTGTGGTCTGATGGCTGAAGCATGGTTCAGGACCTGTGCACGTCAGTGGGCAGCACTTGGTCGCTGTGGAGGAAGATGCAGAGGAGGAGGATTTGAACCCCTCGGGTGTGTCTGGAAAGCAGTCTGCTTCTGGAGGTAGCAAGGTTTCACAGCAAAAAGCAAACCTTGCTGCCAACAAAGACAATGATGATAATGATTAAGAAGATGATAATGGTTTTGATGAGGAAACTGAAGACAAAGCTCCACTGAAGAAATCTATATGAGATACTCTAGCCAAAAATGCACAAAAATCAAGCCAGTTTGGAAAAGACTCAATACCATCATTGCCAAGATAAAAAGGTCAAGAATCTTTCAAAAACAGAAAATTCCTAAAAAACCAAAAGGACCTAGTTTTGTGGAGTACATTAACACAAAAATGACAACAAGTATAGAAAAAGGTGGTTCTCCTCCCAAAGTGGAAGCCAAGCTCATCAATTATATGAAGAACTATTTCCAGACGGATGAGCAGGAAGGCATGCAAGGTCTCTGGCAGTGGAGGAAGTCTCTTTAGGAAAAGAGCTTAAAGAATTTTTTTTTAAATTTTCCATCTTATTTCATTTCTGTTACAGTTGATACCTGGCTGTCCTTTTTATAATGCAGAGTGAGAACTTTCCCTATCCTGTTTATTAATGCTGTCCAAGTTCCCTTGCCAAGAATGTGTTGTCCAAAATGCCTGTTTATTTTTAAAGGTGGAACTCCACCCTTTGCCTGGTTTTAAGTATATATGGAATGTTATGATAGGACATAGTAGTAGTGGTGATCAGACACAGATCTGGGAGGGATACAAAAGTATGCATGTGAAATAAACTGAGTATTTTAATAAAGTAGCACTGTTTCTCTTTCTAAAATCTCACTGTGAGTCTCGCTGGAGAACCCAGCCTGGTAGGTTCACTGAAATTCTGTGCTCATGGGAAATGTGATTGGGGTGGAAAGGAACAGAATGGAAGACACACAGATTGTACATCTCTTCTCTGCTCACAAGTTCAGAGATGAAGCTATTAATACGAATTTCCAGATGGTGACAGCTTAGCATTGAGCCAAGCACAGGACCCTTCTGAGATGAGAACCCTTCGGAGGGTGGGCCTCTTGGTGGAAGTCACATACCCACAGAGCAGCGCCTTGAGGAGGACATTGTGCAGGGACAGCAGAACTCTACCTTCCTCTTCATAGAGTCTTGCTGGGCCAGAGAGTCAAACTGACATAAGGTAGACTGACAGATGGAAGCACACAAATTTATTTTATACTTGCTGGACATGGCACAGGAGCCCCATAAGGAAATGAAGATGCCAAGAGGCAGTTAGAGTCAATCACTTATACACTTATACACTGAGTTAGGAAAAAAATAGTAAGTTGTGAAATTTGATAAGGCCAACAGGCTTGGGCTACGGTAGTTAATTGGATGGAGAAATGACTAGGATGATAAGGGTTACTTTAATATGGTTTGTTTGCACAAATCTCCTTCTGCCTCAACTTTCTGGCCTCAATGATAAAAATGTTATTTTACAGAGCAGCCATCTTTCACATGGGAATCACATCTCCTGCTTTAAGAAACAGCACAAAAGTCAGAGTGATCTTCCTGCATCTGCTGTTTTCCTAGTGCCTTCAACTTAAATGGTCAATACACAGAACTGTACATTTTCGGTGGCATATTCTTAGCACCTTCAATTGCGTCTTGAGAGGTGTGGTCCCTATAAGCCAAGTGCTACAGGTAGGTCAGAGCAGAATGATGCCCTGTAAGAATTTTCACCAGGCATTGGAGCTTTTCAAGTTTTCCATCTGCTCAATGTGTCTAAGAACTGGCTGTAGAGTAGGAAAATACTGTACCTTAGTAATAGTAACAGCAATCCATTGTTTCGTGGTTATTAAATTTTTGCTCCACACTAAAATTGTACAGAAGGAATGTTTTGTCAGTTAACCTAACCTGCACTCTTGACTTGTGAAGATAGTTCATCAGCACCCACTGGGTGCATCCTCTTCACAAACTTCAGACTGGATAAATACATGGTTAAAAAAAAATCAGGATACAGAACTCTATCTGCAGAATGATCTAATATTACAAAAGATTGGAATGAGAATACCCATAAATTTAAAACTATATTTTTTATTTCAGCTTAAAAATTTTCTATATAAAGTTTGCAATTGATATAACGAGTAAAAAAAAATGTTGCTTTGGTTTGTTTTTTTTTGAAAAGCGGCACTAAGGTTTCTGATATATGGGCATTGTCTTTTTCTTTCTCCAGATCCTGATGCTTGTATTGTTCTTGCTGTGAATCAGCACAGCAGAATTCAATAGAATAACAAAATTCAGGCACACGTGGAGGACACCTTCCTTTTTTTAAAATTTTTGTCCTGGTAAGTTGGCTGACAATGATAAAATATGTTTGAGTACAGGGAAGATTAGAAAACAACTTTTCTTGTAAAGAGCAGCTGGAAGTTGGAATTTAAAAAAAATAAAATAATTCAGCCTTCCACCTCACTTGTGGGAGGGGCTCAGTAAGTGTGTGTGAAGTGACATCAAAGATTTTCATGTTTTCTCTGTCTGCATCTGATTGGTTATAGATATTTTGCTTAACATATTAGAGTTGGAACACAAAGGGAATTTTTGTTTGCTTCTTTGTTTCCCTAGATTAACTATAAGATTTATACTTTGTATACAATTTGAAGATTTTGCAATCTCTTTGGAATACATGCATGCCCATCTTTAGCAAGCTATGCTAGAGAATTGAAAGCATAAAATAAAATTACATGCAAAGTGAAGGAGTAGCAATGATTTCTTTACAAATAATTGTAGATTTATTGCCCAAGATCAAGGCCCTGGTCTCCCCACTAATCTAGGAACAGAATGAGTAATGAAAACAAGCACTGGAACTTAACATTCACTCCACCTACTGAAATTTGCAAATCATGGGCTTCTTCTTGATCTGACTTCAAGAATATTAAGAATATTCTAAGAATATAATAATATTTAGAAAAAGCTAATATATATTCATAAAATGGATAATATCTCAATTGCTGTTTAGAAAAATAACTCTAGCATGTCAGAATTCACATCTTTACCAGCCTTTGTCTATGTTTAAGAACAAAAGTGTGGCCAGGCACGGTGGCTCATGCCTGTAATACTAGCATTCTGGGAGGCCCAGGCAGGAGGATCATTTGAGCTCAGGAGTTCAAGACCAGCCTGAGCAAGAGCAAGACCCCATCTCTACTAAAAAATAGAAAGAAATTAATTGGCCAACTAAAAATACATAGAAAAAATTAGCTGGGCATGGTGGCGCATGCCTGTAGTCCCAGCTACTCAGGAGGCTGAGGAAGAAGGATTTCTTGAGCCCAAGAGTTTGAGGTTGCTGTGAGCTAGGCTGACACCACGGCACTCTAGCCTGGGCAACAGAGTGAGACTCTGTCTCAAAAAAAAAAAAAAAAAAAAGAACAAAAGTGGCCTTCTTCATAAATTCTTTGCCTAGGCCAATGTCTATAAGAGTTTTTCCAACATTTTCTTCTAGAATTCTTATGGTTTCATACCTCAGATTTAAATCTGTTATCCATCCCGAGTTGATTTTTATGAGAGGTGAGAGGTCCAGATCCTGTTTCAGTCTTCTACATGTGGCTATCCAATTTATGAAGAAGACCCCAAAAGTGATCATGGCAACAAGAAAAATAAATAAATGGGGCCTGATCAAATTAAAAAGTTCTGCACAGCCAAGGAAACTATCATTAGAGCAAATAGACAACCTACAGAATGGGAGAAAATATTTGCTTTATACACATCTGATAAAGGGCTGATAACAAGAATGTATATAGAACTTCAGAAAATCAACAACAAAAAATCAAACAACCCCATCAATAAATGGGCAAAGGACATGAACAGAAACTTTTCAAAAGAAGTCAGACTAAGGACCAGCAAACATATAAAAAAGTGCTCAATATCTCTAATCACCAGGGAAATGCAAATCAAAACTACAATGAGATATCACCTAACTCCAATGAGAATGGCCTCTATCAAAAAGTCCCAAAATAACAAATGCTGGCATGGATATGGAGAGATTGGAACACTCTTACACTGATGATGGGACTGCAAATTAGTGCAACCTCTGTGGAAAGTATTTTGGAGATATCTCAAAGAGCTAAAAATAGAAATACCATTAGATCCAGAAATCCCACTACTATGTATCCACCCAAAGGATAAAAAAGGCTTTCTATAATAAAGACATCTGCATTCAAATGTTTATAACAGCACAATTCACAACTGCAAAGATCTGGAAACAACCCAAGTGTCCATCAATAGAAGAGTGGATTAATAAAATGTGGCATATGTATGCCATGGAATACTACTAAACTACAAAAAATAATGCTGAACTAGCACCTCTTACATTATCCTGGATAGAGATTGAGCCCATCCTTCGAAGTGTGGTATCACAAGGATGGAAAAACATGCACCACATGTACTCGCCATCAAACTGGTACTAACTGATGAACACTAAGGTGCTCACATGGTAGTAATTCTCACTGGGTGCAGGCCAGGTGAGGGGGTTGGGGGATGGGGGGTAGAGGGGGTGTGGGGGTAAACCCACAGCTAATGGAGACGGGGCACACTGTATAGGGGAAGGACACACTTGTGGCCCTGGCTTGGGCAAGGCAAACACATTTCATGTAACCAAAATGTTTGTACCCTCATAATATCCTGAATTGAAAGAAAGAAAGAAAAAGAGAGGGGGGAGAGAGAGAGACAGAGAGAAGGAAGAAAGGAAGGGAGGGAGGGAGGGAGGGAGGGAGGAAGGAAGGAAGGAAGGAAGGAAGGAAGGAAGGAAGGAAGGAAGGAAGGAAGGAAGGAAGGAAGGAAGGAAGGAAGGAAACTTGATAATATAAGTACATATACTCATTATTGCTACTGTTAATGATATCCTCCAAATTAGTTGATGGAAAAAAACCCACCAATGAAAATATAAATACCCTCAAAGAAAGAAACTTTACCAAATTTTCAGGTGATTCATTCCCGTATTTAGTAGTTTTGATATATGTGCCAGGTGCTACCATCATGGTGCTAGCTCACCATCCCAGAAGGAAGATGTGAAAATGTTTGTATCTAATGTAATGATTCAGATGGCAGCAAAATATAAAACAAAAACAGAGACATCAGTTGTTTTCCTTTTAATATTCCAGAAAAGTAGCCAACAGCAGGATGGAAGAAGAGGCCACTCCGCGCCTGCTCCGTAGCCGCGGGGCGGCGGCTCTCGGACACGGGCCAAGGACGCTGTAGAGCCAGCTGTCTGAACAGATCCCCAGCCGGTTCTTTTGCTCTCCAAAAGTTGAGATTGCCTGATGGAGTAAGAGGAGACATTGTGTGGATTTGAGTAAATTATTAGGCCTATTTAGGCTACAGTTTGCTTGCCTGCAAAAGAAGAGTAAGGATAATACTGATATCCTAAGGCACTTTGGAAGAAATGAAATAATGTGGGTGAGAGGTTTGTGGTACTGCCTACTGCAGAATAGATATTTATTGTTATTAGATATTAGTATTAAATATTGAAGCAAGAAGATAAAACATGTAAAAATAAGCTCGAGAAAGAATTTTCAGGACTTAAGTGAAAAAAAACAACAGAAAATAAGGAGGAACACGTTTTAAAATCATATAAATTGAGAGGCATACTATGTTCCCCTGGGTGGCAGAAGGAGAATGCAAGATTGTAAAGAGATCAATTTTTTTGAAAGTTGATGTTTAAGTCTCAGGTAGCTCTGTTGCAAAACACCAAGTGGACACTTGGCATAACTCACCAGTGGTGCTAAGAGCATCATGAAGAACACGCAGCAAGAATTACCCACTCCCCTGCAAGATGCAGAAGGGAGCGTTTTGAGGTCCGCCGTCGTTGCTGGGTGCACAGACTGGGCGTTAGGCCGGACGTCACTGCGCATAGGTAACAGCACGGTACTGCTACCAAAATGGCAGACACATCGGTAAAGCTGAAGAGAAAATACAGGACTCTATCTAAGGACATGATAATTTAGAATATGATGGAATTGGCATTTCAGATCAATGGGGAAAATAGGAATTATTTAGGAAATGGTGATTGGATTACTGAGTGATTAGGAAAAAAATAAAGTCACTCCAAATTTATTTCCAAATCCCTCTCCCTTGCTCTTACTTTTTGGATTATTATGATGGACATCTTCTTAGCATATTTTTGAGTAATTTATTTCTTAGCTTATGCCAAACCAGAGACGAAATCCTATGTTCTGTTCTTTTTCTAACATAAGAACCTGAACTACAAGTAAATAATAGAAAGGGAAATACAATGGACTCTTCTCTTAAATGCAACTTAATGTCTCATGTACAATAAATACAGGCATATTTTTACTTTTCTTCATGTCCAGAAGTTACAACTTACTGGGCCCGTACTACACACATACATATTTCTTTCACAATATTTCAATCACTCCACTTTTAATGTTTTTTAAAGCAGTTAACCTGACTTTTATAAAATTGACAATGTATATTATGTATTTTTCTACATAAAACCTTGATCTATATCGTAACTTTTAACGTCATAGTATTATATTCTACGAATATAGCATACCTTATTTGGACCATTTCTATTATTAAAAACAAACTATTTCATTTTTTGCAATGATGAATAGTATTTCTATTACTACTCTTTTATAAACATCTTTAAAAACATCACTAGTTTTCTTTTAAAAATTACTAAAAGTGAAATGTCTGAGTCAAAACATATACACACTGCCAAAATTGTTGATGTCCATCAACAATTATCAAACTGACCTCCAGGCAGGTTTCCCCCTAGTCACTCCCAGTGGGAGATCTCCTGTCCTCCAGGAGAGTAGCCTCATCACGCGTGTGCGCCCACTGCCACACAGTCACCCGGAGAGGCAGCGACACACGGCCGCCTTCCCCAAGGTGGGCGTGGGCGAGGACAGCGCTTTCACGGTCTTTGTTGGCCCTGGGGCCGCCGAGACCGCAGCGGTGTCTGCTTTCTGGAGGTCCGAGAACATGCGGGTGCCCAGGGGCAAGGCCGTGACGCAGGGCGGCGGATCGGAGGGCAAGTACAGCCCCACTCTAGACGGTGCAGCCAGTGTGGTGTCAGGACGGTCTGGCCCAGAGGTCTCTGGAGCTCCACTTGCCATTATGTTCCTGATTAATATTTCCCACATTTGAATGATTTGAATGTAGTTTTGCTAATTATTATGTCATTAGTATGGTGAGAGTATCTAGTAATCCAGGCAACCATGAGTGGCACTGATGCATTTAGTCTTAGCCAGAATGTTTTCTCTACTTGATGGAATGTTCTTGGCTTTTCTTCTTCTTATGTTCAGAAGATTGTAAATATTATACTACCTCTTCCTCTTTATTTTGCCTATTTCTTCTTACATTTGACTAAACAAACATGGCTTTCTAAAATCACTAATTTTATATTATAGTTTCTGTTTCTATTAACATAATACACAGAATGCTTCCAAACACTATTCTATATACTTCAGTTTTCTTTTTTTTAGTAATTTAATTTTAAATTAAATGGAAGGAGGAGGACACCTGCAAGCCAGGGTGTCTGGGCACAAGGACAGGCAGTTCCTGACACCGCACAGGCTGGCGCTGAAACTCCTGACCCAGCACTGCTCCGAACACCTGTTTTCCGGTGTTGGGGACTCTGGGCGACGGAGAGACGGCCCCTATGAGGGTGCACTGCGTGTGCGCGCACCCTTGTGTGCACGCCGGCAGGGCTCTGGTGAGCACGCAGAACAACACAGGAGCGGAAGACAGAGAAACAATTAAACACATGAGTTATTTTCTAAAATAGTGGAATTACTAGTGACTTTGCTTGCTTGTTTTTTTAGAGCTTATTTTTCTGTGTGTTTTGTAGAAAAGTTTGGAGTGACGCCAGTAACACTGTGGATTACCGTCCCTCCTTCCCCTTACATGCAGCACAGGCAGGAAACAAAAGTTAAAATTATCTTCTTAGAATAGGCTCGTAAGATGCAGTTTAGGCAAACAGTTTGTATTCTTTAGCAAATACATTTCTTTTGTGTGTGTGTGTGTTTAGTATGTTTTTCATTCTGCAGAGCTGTTTTGGAGGAATAGTCACCATTTTTGCTGACTGATTTTGGAACTGAATCTTTCTGGAGCAATCCCAGAGAGAGAGGAGCCCCTAGGCTTCCACTGCAATAAATTACACAGGTGTCGTGACAGTTGAGTCAGGACGCCATGCTGTCCCTGCTCTCAGGAGCGTGGGGCGTGCAGGGGGGACCCCGCAGGCTGTCCGTGCTGCTGGGGCTGGCTTCTGCTCCGAGTTTCTCGGCGGGTCGGGCCGAGGCGGACTGGTGCGTGGGCGCCCGCCGTCTGGACGCAGCGATGACGGAGACCCCGTGTCCACCAGCCGCGGGGACTCCCGGCCCCATTTCCCCTCCGTGTTCCTTCGTTTTGCTTTTCGTCTTTCACTGAAGATTTGGAAGGTACACAAATGTACCGAACAGTAAAAATGTAAAGATAAACTAAAATAAAATTGGGTTGTGAAAGGGTTTATTTCCACTCGTATTGGCCCTGGGTCTTTACAATAAAAAGGTCAAGAGAACAGCGGTACAAGTGGCAGACTTGTAGTGTATCTTTCTTCCTCCCCAAGCTCTGCTAAAACGACAGTAAAGGAGTTTTTACTCACAAGGACAAAAATTGCAAGAAAGAACAGTGGGAAAGAGATTTCAATTCCTACTCTGAAAACTGAAAGTGGACAGGGATGTGATGGCCAGCCAGGGAGAGCCGGGAGTGGTCCCCAGCCTGGCTCCCCGGAGGGCCGGCGGGGCAGGGGCAGCCGCCCTTCGCGGAGGCGGGACGCCAGGTGGCCGGCGCCCGGAGGAGCAGTAAGGCCGCCGGCGGTGGGTCCCCAGCTCCGCCGGGTCTGCCTCAGGGGGTGCCGATCTGGAAACGCTCGCCCCGCAGAGATGCGAGGAACTGGCGGACGGAGTCGCGCCGCAGCGGCTCCCCACCGCCGTCCTCCCGCTCCAGGCACGCTCGGACTGTGTGGTCACTAACTGTTTCACAGGCACGATAAGTGTAAGTCGAGAGACTTTTAAAAACTGACCAATGAGATAACAAAATACTAATTAAGGAAAAAGAATTAGGAGCACTATAAAGAACTTCTATTAAATAGAATGATCATACAAGTTTTGCTAAACACCAAATGCAATTATTTTTAGAAAGCAAAGAGAAATAGTGCAGCAAAATACCGACATGTAACTGGATCCTGCCAACAGTCGCGCGGGCTGGGACGAGGCCCCGGGCGGGCGTGCTGCCGCCGGCCTGGGGGAGGACCCGCCGCCACGCGGCAGCCAGCGTCAATGTGGGCTGTTTTATGCCACGAAGTCGGTGGTGATTTGTTATGCAGCAGTAAAAAATAAATGCAAATGTCTACAGGAACAAGTAAAAAATAGAACTGATATTAATATTAAGTACACAGAAAATACTATTAACATTCTTGAAGCAGAAATATTGGAATATGTGGGAGGCAGTTACATAGAAATAGAGAAATCAATATATAAAAGGAGAGGGTTATTAATACCAAGAATATATTAGGAGTTTTATAAGAAAGGAGAGATGCTAAGCACAGGACTCAAAAATACATTTTCATATTAGCAAATACTGATATTGATTTAACTTTAAATTATAATGTAACTATGTTGGGTGATGTGTTTGTAGGAGACCAACACAGAAAGTCAATACACTATGTCTTGTGTCACTAAATCAAGAAAAAGGGAAAAATAAGATTTTTAAAAATATACATATTCACTGGAAACACAGCAGTGAAACCAGCACGGGGCGCTGAGGCGGCTCCGGGCGGGCGCGGCGGGCGGGCAGAGGCGGTGCGGCGGGCCTTCCGCCTCTGGGGCTCCGTCCGTAGCTTTGACCATTTTAGAAACACTTAGGAAAAAGTTTTGATATTTTCAAAAATCTTCCAAAATAAACATTATGTACACTGAACATGCACAGACTTTTTCCACGTCCTTATTCCCTGAACGAGCCAGCACAGCCCTGTTTACCGTAATGGCGTTTCTGTGGCCCGGGGCCTCGGCGCCGCGGGGAGGCCGGAAGCGCCGGGCTGGGCGCCGCGGGGAGGCCGGAAGCGCCGGGCTGGGCGCCGCGGGGAGGCAGGAAGCGCCGGGCTGGGCGCCGTCCACCCTCGCGGGCGCCAGTGAATAACGCGGGTGCTTGCGCTGCTACTCTGTGTGATAGGACGTTAAACACTTCTTTAGCTATATGAAGATAAATTTCTCTTTACTTTTGTGGTTAAATTGTAGGGGACGGGAGCCACCTCACAGTAGCTCATTTTCATGGTTGACATTTGCAGAAATCTTGGTGCCAGTTAGTGAAAGCCGTCATTATTAATGGTGAATTATGTAACTTTACAATTAAATAAATTATATTTAAAAGATAGTAAATACACAAAACTCACTGTGCTCCATTCCAAGAACTCTGTGGTCCCTCATCTATTTCTAGAATTACATACATTTTACAATAAATTCTAAATAAATTGGTACCACCTCTTCCAGAGTTATAAAACATGAAACTCCAGATAGAGTGGCCCCAAAGATCAAACATGATAATGAGTGCTAACATAAACGGTTTATAGGCAACTTGCCTATGTTTCAAGAACCTTAGGATACTTCAAATTTTTATATAACTATTTTACACTTAAATTTATTTCACAAAGGAATTAGAAATATGAACACTATCTATACAATGAGATGCCACATTATTTGTAAAAGCAAAAATTGTGGGACATTAAATATTTAAACTCTAATATTTAAAGTAATTATAATACATGTACGTGGTAAAATACTTTGTAACTAATTAGATTTTCAAATAATTTTTATAAAATTAAATGCATTTGTAATATATTAACAATGCATAAAATAACAAAACATCTCAAATATGCAAATAAAAAGTGAATTTTTTAAAAATATGAACATGTTAACTGTTGTTATTGGAATGTATGATTATTTTTATTTTTGCTATTTGTCATATTTACCACATTTGTCCAATAGCACTTTCATAATGAAGCAATATAAGGATAGCATAGAAAAGTTATGAAAGGAAATTGAATAGAACATTATTTGACCTTTGAAGAAAGAAGCTACTATATTTAGAAACCATGAAATGATGAAAGAAATTAGATAAATAGAAAAAGGACATAAGTTTTTTAAAAATAAGAATATGGTATAGTAAACAAGCATATGGGAAAATGTTCAGTCATAGCAGCAGAAAAGAAAAACAGTATAAAATTAGTAAAATGAAAAATGAGATATGTATGGACAAACAAAACAGTAACTTAAAAATATTTGAATTGGAGTATAAACTGAAATAAGTGGTTTTGAAGGCATTTTTAAATATGTTACACAGTGTTTATGTGTGTATATACATACATGTAAACACATATACATGCTTTCTCATCATTACTAATCACTGAATGAACAACTTTAGTCATAGATTTCAATACTAAGCACCCAATTCCAAAACAGACAAGGCTTTTCTCATAATGGAAATTACCAAAGAAAAACAGGAAAATGGTAGGTTGATCACACAATCGCGCACACAAACACACAAGGAAAGACACATACCTACTGATGTATGATGTAAATATTATTGGTCCAGTTAAAATTGTATTTAAATTTATTTAAAATATTCATATCTCAATGGGAAAAGTGTACAGTATCATGTTAAGTGAACCAAAGTACAAAATTATACAACCATGTAAATATAAAAATTAATATTTATTAAACACAGTATGTTGAGTGCTGTACTCTGTGCTTCATACGTTTAATTTTGTTTAATCCTCACAACTCTATGAGTAGAAACAAGTATTACCTGAATTTTATAAATGATGAAACTTCATAAATTAAAAATTACATATAAAAAAATTGAAATGAGCATTGGCACATGCCTATAATCCCAGCACTTTGGGAGGCCAAGGTGGAAGGATTGCTTGAGGCCATGAGTTTGAGCTTGCAGTGTGCTATCATGATGCCACTGCACTATGGCCTGGGCAACTGAGACCATTTCTCAAAACAAACAAAGAAAAAAAAATGAGATGTAATAAAGTTAACAAACAGTTATGTTTTAAATCATGGGTGATATTTTTCTTTTTACTTTTCTCAATTATTTACCCATACTGTAAATGGGAACTACAGTTTTTATAATTGGGATAAAAAGCAATGCACCTAATTTTTTTAATTAGTCATTTGTTAACAGAAACATAGATCAAAGAAACGTAATGAAAAAGCAGTAGGAAAATGTTTAGTCTCAGTAGTAACAAAAGAAAACAAATGGAGAGGCCATAAAAAGTGCAACTGTATTTCAAAATATAGGATTTAATAAGATAGTATTCTTAGTGATTTGCCATTGTGTAGAAATCATTAAGGCAAATCAAAAAAAATAATTTCCAGATTAAACAAAAAATAAAACTTTAAAATCTAAAAAGAAAATTTACAAGTAATATAATAGAACATCATATGTGTATCCTCAGGGCAATCTAGGCTTTGAAGCCATAGAAGAAATCAATTAGGGAGGGGAATTCAAGATGGTGGACGAGAAAAACCACCAGCCAGAGTTTCTCTGCTACAAAGATAGATTTTAGAAGAAAATGAAAAAAAAAAAATTAAACAGGCAGACAAACACAGATCGGATGACAGTCAGAAGAAAGTGTGCCTGAAACTACAGGAACTCCATGGGAAGAAGTTGTGAAGGAGAACCAGAAGGAGAAAGGCCGCTGAGAGCTTGGAGACCAGCGACAAGGGTAGGTAGAGTAGTTAACTTTCCCCTCCCTTGCATCTTGGACTGCTGGTGGGCTCCTGAGGGGTTGGAGAGACCTGCCAACATCAGCCCAGAGATGGCTGCTGCCAGTGAGCCTCTTGAGGACAGGGCACCAGGCTCCCAGATCCCTTAGGGCACCTCCCCATGCGCAGACGTCATTCTCTCCTTCTCCTTCCCTACCCGTGGGTGCCCAGAGAGGCAATTTAGCCATCACACGGAGGCATCTCCAAGGAACAAGACGTTACTTTTTGGGGCTCTACAGCAGACTAAGGGGTACTCAGACTGTGAGCTCCCTACCCATCAGCCCTCCCAGGTGCTACTAGCCTGGCAACTCCAGGAGAATGGGGCAAATCCGAGGTGGAAAGAAAATAATTCAGCTTGGGGACCCCATGGGTGACTTGAGACCAGCAATCCTCTCCCTGGCAGGGTCAGGGATTGATCTCCAGGGCCCAGAGGACAGGCCTGCAGATCAGTCCCCATACACCCAGGTCTTGATTGCATTGCCCTGGGGAACAGTAAGGATATTTGTGAATAAGCCTACTGAGATGTGTGCGCCTTCAGGGGCAGATCAGCATGCTTGAGGTGCAACCTTCCTCCCATGGGAAGGCTGTGTACACATCCCAGGCTGCAATCCTGGTCAGGGAACCTCCCATCCCACAAAACAGCCAGGAGAGATCCACTAGCATGGGGTCCTACCTGCTGGCAGAAGATCCACTGGCGTGGGGTCCTACCTGCTGGCAGAGGCCCAGGAGAAACCGCAGAATAGGGGTGCATAAAAAGGAGGAAGGCCTGCTGCAGACTGCAGGTCTCAGACAGCCCAACGCAGACTTTTCGGCCTCGTGGCACCATTCAGCCCCTCCCTGACAGCATTGCCCAGAAGCAAAGACCTTCGACCCCTGCTAACAGCATACAAACGCTTGAAGGTGCTTGAGGGCAGGCTTACCCAACCCAGCTCCACCCAGACTCACTCCTGGACCTGACCACACTGAGGTGGAGAATAAGGACACATCAGGAAGTCCCAAGGCCCCACCCAGTACTTGAGACACAAGAGTGCCTCTCCAGAGGAACAAAAGCTGGTTATAAGACCCAAAAGTAACCGTGAAACCTGCTCCTCTCATCAAGGACCTCCTACTGACAAGGAGGTCATTCTGCACACCCTTTTACTGCATCTACTGATGCATCATAAACAATGTGGTCAAATATCACCCACAAAGACCACCTCCTGGCTCAGAGACTAAACAGGACATGTCATTATCCAAATGAAAATCTCAAGTCAAGAAGCAACAACTGATCCAAATGGAAAGGAATCAGTAAAAGAACTCTGGAAGTATGAAGAATCAAATGAAAAGGACACTCCCAAAGAGGAAGACCAACTCTCTAGCAATGGACATTAACCAAAGTCAGAACACTAAAATAACAGAAGAATTTTGAACATGGATTGTAAGAAAACTCAATGACATGCAAGAAAAAATAGATAACCAACACAAAGAAACCACACACACACACACACACACACACACACACACACATACACACACACAAATCCAAGACTTGGAAGAAAAATTCACTAAAGAAACTGAAATATTACAGAAGAATCAAACTGAACTTCTGGAAATGAAGAATTTATTCAAGAAACTACAAAAAACACAGTGGAAAGCATCAAGAACAGGGTAGATCAAACAGGAGAAAGAATCTCAGGGATTCAAAATAACAGCTTCCAATTAAATAAGTAAGTCACAGAGATAGAGCAGAGAAACAAGAGAAAAGAGCAAAGCCTACAAGAAATGTGGGATTAGGTGAAGAAACCTAATGTGAGAGTTATAGGCATCCCATAGGGTGAAGAAGAAATCATGAAAAGGTTGGATAAGCTATTTGAAGAAATAATAGAGGAAAATTCCCCATGCCTTGGTAAAAATCTAGATAAACAGGTACAAGAAGTTCAAAAGACCCCTGGGAGATTCAATGCAAACAGAAAGATACCACACATGCAGTCAGTCATCAGACTGACCAAAATATCCACTAATGAGGCCCTTCTATGAGCTCTAAGGTGAAAGAAACAGGTAACATATGAAGGAAAGCCCATCTGAATAATGCCAGACTTCTCAACTGAAACCTTACAAGCAAGGAGAGACTGGTGCCCCATTCTCACTCTTCTGACACAGAATAATACCCAGCCTAGAATCTCATACCCTGCAAAAGTAACTTTTGTATATGAAGGAGAAATAAAGACATTCTTGAATAAGCAAAGCCTGAGGGGATTCACCATGACAAGACCAGACCTCCAAGAAGTACCCAAAAGAGAGTTACACATGGATCAGCACAATAAAAACTAACAGATGTAAAAACCACTCAAAAGCTAAAGATCAAAGGTCAGGTACCACAATGGCTCAAGACAGAAAACAAGGCAACAAAGCTCAACCCAATAGGATGAAAAGAAATTTGCCCCACCTATAAGTTCTCTCAATGAATGTGAATGGCTGGAACTCCCCACTCAAGACACATAGGCTGCCCAAATGGATAAAAAAAACAGAAGCCAAGTATCTGCTGTCTTCAGGAAACACATCTAACCCTCAAGGATGCATTTAAACTCAAGGTAAAGGGGTAGAAATCAATATTTCAAGCAAAGGAAGTCACATGAAGGCTGGAGTGGTAGTTTTGATTTCGGATAACTTAGTCTTTAAATTGACAAAAGTAATGAAAGACAAAGAGGGTCACTATATAATGGTGGAAGGTACAGTTGAACAAGAAGACATAACAATTCTAAATATGTATGCAGCCAACATAGGTGCACCCAGATTCATAAAGCAAACTATTCTGGATTTAAACAAATTGTTAAACAGCAACACCATAATACACAGAGTCGTCAAAACCCCACTGAGAAAACAGGGCAGATCCTCCAAACAGAAAATTAAGAAAGAAATAATGGACTTAGACAGAGATCTAGAACAAATGGGCCTTACTGAAATTTACAGGAGTTTCTACCCAAAAATCACTAAATATATGTTCTTCTCATCAACTCATGGGACATCCTCTAAGATTGACCATATCCTAGGACACAAAGCATGTCTCAAAAATTTTTTTAAAATAAAAATTATACCATGTATATTCTCAGACCACAGTGGAATAAAAGTAGAAATCAACCCTTACATAAACTCTCATTTCTACACAAAGTCGTGGAAACTAAACAACCTTCACTGAACAATTACTTCATAAACAAGGAAATCAAAAGATTCTTTGAACTAAATGACAAAGGAGACACAAGTTACTAAAATCTGTGGGACACAGCTAAAACAGTCCTGAGAGGAAAGTTTTTTCCATAAATGCCTATATCCAAAAGAAGACAGAAAGATCACAGATAGACAACCTAATGAATCTACTCAAAGAGCCAGAAAAGAAGAACAGACCGACCCCAAACCCAGCAGAAGAAGTGATGAAATTGACAACAATAAAACTATATGGAAGATTAATAAAACAAAAAGTTGGTTCTTTAAAAAAATAAACAAAATTGACATTCCTTTGGCTAGACTAACAAAAAACAGAAAAGAGAAATCTCTAATAAGCTCCATCAGGAACAATAAAGAAGCAATTACAGTGGATGCCATGGAGATATAAGATATAATCTATGAATGCTACAAAAATGTTTATGCACACAAACTGGAAAATGTGGAGGCAATGGACAAATTTCTAGAAACACACAAGCCTCCCTAGGCTCAACCAGGAAGAAACAGAATTCCTGAAAAGACTAATATCAAGTACTGAAATTGAAACAGCAATAAAAAAACCTTTTTAAAAAGAAAGACCCAGACCAGATGGTTTCACACCTGAATTTTACCACACCTACAAAGAAGATCTGGTGCCTATCCTGCAGAAATTATTCCACAACATTGAGAAGGATGGAATCCTCCTAAAACATCTTATGAAGCTAAAATAATCCTGAAACCGAAACCAGGAAAGTACACAACAATAAAAGAAAACTACAGACCAATATCCCTCATGAATATAAATGCAAAAAAACAACAAAATCCTAGCAAACTGAATACAGGGGCTTATCAAGAAAATAATCCATCACAACAAAGTGGGCTTCATCTCAGAGATCCAAGAGATGCAGGGATGGTTCAACATACACAAATCTATAAATCTAGTTCATCATATAAACAAAAGCAAAATCAAAGACCATATAACCATCTCAATGGACACAGAAAAAGCATTTAACAAAGTTCATCAGCCATTTATGATAAGAATGCTTAACAAAATAGGCATAGACGGGGCTTACCTAAAAATGATATAAGTCATAAATGACAAACCCACAGCCAACATCATACTGGATGGGGAAAAATTGAAAGCATTTCCACTTAGAACTGGAACCAGGCAACGCTGCCCACTATTTCCACTTCTATTCAACATAGTGCTGGAAGTCCTTGATATAGCAATTAGATAAGAGAGTGGAATTAAGATCATTCAAATGGGGGCATAAAAGAATAAACTCTATGTCTTTGCTGATGATATGATATTATATCTAGAAAACTCCATGGATGCAACCGAGAGACTCCTGGAATTGATAAATAAATTCAGTAAAGTTCAGGATACAAAATCAATACACACAAATCAGAGGCATACATATACACCAATAAAGTCAAACTGAGAACCAAATCAAAGACTCAATATCCTTCACAGTAGCAACAAAAAAGTAAAGTACCTAGGAATATATTTAACCAAGGAGGTAAGACCTCTACAGGGAGAAATATGAAACACTAAAAAAGGAAATAGCAGAGGATGTAAACAGGTCGAAAACCATACCATGCTCATGGGTCGGCAGAATCAACTTTGTTAAAATGTCTATACTACCCAAACTGATCTACAGATTCAACGCAATCTCTATTAAAATACCAACATCATTTTTCACATATATAGAAATAATAATTCTATGCTTCATATAGAACCAGAGAAGACCCCATATAGCAAAAGCAATCCGAGGCAATAAAAACAAAATGGGAGGTATCAATTTATCAGACTTCAAACTATACTACAAGGCTACAGTGATTAAAACAGCTTGTCATTTGCACAAGAACAGAGACATTGACCAGTGGAACAGAACTGAGAACCCAGATAAAAAACCATCCTTATATAGCCATCCAGTCTTTGACAAAGCAGACAAAAACATACACTGGGGAAAAGAATTCCTTTTCAATAAATGGTGCAGGGAAAACTGGATATACACATGTAGAAGATTGAAACAGGACACACACATTTCACCTCTCAAAAAATCAACCCCCACTGGGTGACAGACTTAAACCTAAGGTGTGAAACTATTAGAATTCTAGAAGAAAATGCTGGAAAAACTCTTCTAGACATTGGCCTAGGCAAAGAATTTATGAAGAAGGCCCCAAAGGCAATCAGAGCAACAGAAATAAATAAATAGGACTTGATCAAATTAAATAGCTTCTGTACAGCTAAAGAAACTGTCATGAGAGCAAACAGACAACCTACAGAATGTGAGAAAAAGTTTCTCATACGACATATTCAATAAAAAACTCAAGAATATCAGCATGAAAAAATTGAACAACCCTATCAAAAAGTGGGCAAACACATGAACAGAAACTTTTCAAAAGAAGACAGAAAGATAGCCAAGAAACATATGAAAAATGCTCCACATTTGTAATCATCAGGGAAATGCAAATCAAAACCACAATGAGGTACCAATTATCCCCAGTGAGAATAGCCTTCATTAAAAGGTCCGAAAACATAAAAAAATGCAGTACAGGGGAGAAAAAATGGCAGAGTAAACGTAACCTCCCAGATTCATGCTCCCAGAGAAGGAGACACAGATCTTAGTCTCCTACACATGAGTGGATCTCCCCCCTACTAGGGCAGCATCAAGAATCCACAGAAGTTCATTGCAGAACTCTCAAAAAAGTAAAAAAACAAGGTAATCTGGAGATAAGATCATGTTCTCTGGAGAGTGCAAAACAAGCAATAGGGCATAGAGCATTGGAGGGCGCCAGACCGCCGGTCCAGGGGGTGAAGTGGGATCAGACCCACAGGAGAACTCCTTGCTTCTCCATTGACCTCCACACCCTTCCAGCCAGGGACCTTTCTGAAGTTGGTACGAAGTCACTGCAGGAGAATAGGGTGCTGCAGAGTGTGGTCAGTAGTGGAAAGCACCGTGAACTCCCCACAGCCCCATGCTAGGATGGCTCCAAGAGGGGAGGAAACTGGACTGAGCTGATAGGGGAGGCAGTTAGATATCTTGCCTCTGGTAATGAGTGGGGCCAGCCCTACAGAGCTGTTCACTAAGTCAGGGACTCTAATCTGGAACTGCCTCAGGTGAATAAGACTGCACAGGGTGGGTCGGTAAGATAGAGAATTTTGGCTGAATAGGTGTTAGTAAGTGGAAGGTGGCAAAGAGGAGGCAACAGGGCATCCTGATGACCAAACTCCCAACCCGGAACCTGCCACCTCCTAAACAGTCGCCCCCAGTGCTGGTACTCTGTGAGTGGGCAAGCAGTTGCCATGTAGGGAGTCCACAGCCCAGCCACCATGGTGCGATATGGTGCAGTGAGCAGATCCCCTCGCCCCAGCCTAGAGACTCTCCTGAAAATTCCGCCCCTACACAATCTGCAGTCAGCTGACCAGGCCTGGCTCAAGCAAACAGCTACTGAGAAGACTAAAGCCAAGGGGATTTACAACCACTGGTGGACAGGGGTGCAGGGCATACAGGGAAGCTACCTCCTCCCCTAGCCTGCATCTCTCCTGCCATAAGTGGTAGGCTCCACCCCTGGAGGCGGGGTTAGACAAGAAAAGCCACTTTCCCCCTGATCCAGGGAGAATCCGCTGGGCCTGTGTGCAGTTTGAAATTGGGCAGTATAAATGACTTTGCTTCCCAGAACCATTTAGGACACCCAGTTGATCAAATGCTGGGGCTGGATCTCCTCCCCCGGTCAGTGGCCAACTGTCAAGGCCGTGGTCAAGGAACAAATTGCCCGGCAAGTGGCCACAATAGACTCCACAAGTAACCCCTCCCATTAGGGGGTACCTTCCAAGTGTGGTTGAAGAGCTCCCCCGAGTGGCAGATCAAGAAACCACAGAAGAGAGGACCCTGGGGCATCATACAAAAAAACATCAGCTGATCCACATGGGGAGGGCTCACCAAAAGAAGTCTGGAGCTTTGAAGTATCAAACTGAAAACACTCCCCCAAAGAGATACCAGCTATCAAGAAATGGAGACTGACCAAACCCAAAACACTAAAATTTCAGAAAAAGAAAACAAAAATTGGATTGTAAGGAAGCTCAATGATATGCAAGAAAAAATGGATAACCAACACCAAGAAACCACAAAGAAAATTCAGGACTTGTAAAAAAAATTCACTAAGGAAATTGAGACCTTAAAGAAAAATCAATCCAATCTCCTGGAAATGAAGAATTTTTTCAGGGAAATACAAAACACAGTGGAAAGCCTCAAAAATAGGGTGGACCAAACAGAAGAAAGAATCTCAGAGATTGAAGATAATACCTTCAAATCAAATAAGTTAATCACAGAGATAGAGCAGAAAAACAAGAGACATGAGCAAAGTTTACAATAATTGTGGGATTATACAATGAAAAACAACCTGTAGTTCCACTGGATTCCAGAGAAAATGCAAGGGTAGGATAAGATATTTGAAGAAATAATTGAGTAACATTTCCTAGGTCTGGCCAATAACTTAGAACTAGAAATACAAGAGCCCCAAATGACTCCTGGGAGATACAATGCAAACAGGAAAACACCATAACACGTAGTCATCAGACTGACCAAAATATCAACAAAAGAGACTCTCCTACAACCTGTAAGGTGAAAGAAGCAAGTTACACAAAAAGGAAAAATGATCCAAATAGGGGCAGATTTTTCCACTGAAACACTACAAACAAGGAGAGACTGGGGCCACATTCTCACTCTTTTGAAACAAAATAATGCCCAGCCTAGAATCTTGTACCCCGAAAAACTAAGCTTTATATGTGAAAGAGAAATTAAGACATTCTCAAATAAGCAAAGACTAAGGGAATTCACCAAGACAAGACCAGCCCTACAAGAAGTACTCAAAACAGTGTTACACAGGGAACAGCATAATAAATATAAACATAAAAACAGTCAAAACCTAAAGATTAAAGGTCAGATAATACAATGGCTCAAGAGAGAAAACAAAGCAACAACGTCCAACCCAACAGAATGAACAGTAATCTGCCTCACCTATCAGTTCTCTCTGTGAATGGCTTAACCCCCCCACTCAAGAGACATAGGCTGGATGAATGGATATGAAAATACAAGCCAAGTATCTGCTGTCTTCGGGAAACACATCTAACTTGGAAGGATGCATATAAACTAAAAATAAAGGGGTGGAGATCAGTATTTCAAGAAAGAAGAAGCCAAAAAAGGCTGGTGTGGCAGTTCTGATCTCAGATGATTTAGTTTTTAAACCAACAAAAGTAGTGAATGACAAAGAGGTCATTATATAATGGTGAAGGGTAGAGTTCAACAAGAAGATATAACAATGTTAAATATATATGCACCCAACTTAGGTGCACCCAGATTCATAAAGCAAACCTTACTGGACCTAAGCAAATTGATTAACAACAACTCCATAATTACCGGAGATTTCAACAACCCACTGACTGCACAGGACAGATCCTCCAAACAGAAAATAAATAAAAAAATAATAGACTTAAACAAAACTCTAGAACAATTGGTTCTGACTGACATTTACAGGACAATCTACCCAAAATCCACTGAATATACGTTCTTCTCATCAGCTCATGGGACATTCTCTAAGATTGACCATATCCTAGGACACAAAGCAAGTCTCAAAAAATGTTTAAAAATAGAAATTGTACCATGTATCTTCTCAGATCACAGTGGAATAAAAGTAGAAAACAGCCCTAACATAAACTCACTTTCTATACAAAAATGTGGAAATTAAACAACCTTATACTAAATGATTACTTCATAAATGAAGAAATTAAGATAGAAATAAAAAAATTGTTTGAAGAAAATGACAATGGAAAGACAAGTTAGCAAATCCTCTGGGACACAGCTAAAGCAGTACTGAGAGAAAAGTTTATTTCTGTAAATGCCTATAACCAAAAGTCAAAAAGATCACAAATAGACAATCTAATCAAATGACTCAAAGAGCTGAGAGAAGAAGAACAGATCAACCCCAAACACAGTAGAAGAAGTGAAATTAACAAGACCAAGTCAGAACTAAATGAAATTGACCACAGGGAAGCTATACAGAAGATAAATAAAATAAAAAGTTGGTTCTTTGAAAAAATAAACAAAATTGACATGCCTTTGGCTAGGCTAATGAAAAGCAGAAAAGAGAAATCTCTAATAAGCTCCATCAGGAACAAAAAAGGAGATATCACAACTGATCACCAGGAGATACAAGATATAATTAACTTATACTACAAAAACCTTTATGCACACAAACTGGAAAATGTGGAGGAAATGGACAAATTTCTAGAAACACACAGCCACCCTAAGCTCTACCAGGAAGAAATAGCATTCCTGAACAGACCAATATCAAGAGCCGAAATAGAAACAGCAATTAAAAATCTTCCTAAAAAGAAAAGTCCCAGCCCAGATGGTTTCACACCTGAATATTACTACACTCACAAAGAAGTTTTGGTGCCTATGTTGCAGAAATTATTCCACAACATTGGGAAGAATGGGAACCTCCCAGACACCTTTAATGAAGTGAATATTACTCTGATACCAAAACCAGGAAAAGATGCAACAAAAAAAGAAAACTACAGACCAATATCTTTTATGAATATAGATGCAAAAATTTTCAATAAAATCTTAGCTAACCGAATCCAGATGCTTATCAAGAAAATAATCCATCACGACTGAGAGGGCTTCCTTCCAAGGATGCAAGGATGGTTCAACATATGCAAATCTATAAATGCAATTCACCACATAAACAGAAGCAAAAACAAAGACCACATGATTCTTTCAATAGATGCAGAAAAAGCTTTTGACAAATTTCAACACCCTTTCATGATACGAACACTTAATAAAATAGGCATAGAAGGGACATACCTAAAAATGATACAAGCCATATATGACAGACCCATAGCCAACATCATACTGAATGGGGAAAAAGTGAAAGCATTCCCACTTAGAAATGGAACCAGGCAAGGCTGCCCACTATCTCTACTTCTATTCAACATAGTGCTAGAAGTCCTGGCTACAGCAATCAGACAGGAAAGTGGAATTAAAGGTATCCAAATTGGGTCAGAAGAGATCAAACTTTCACTGTTTGCTGATGATATGATATTATATTTAGAAAACCCCAAGGATTCAACCAAGAAACTCCTGGAATTGATAAATGAATTTAGTAAAGTCGCAGGATACAAAATCAATACACAGAAATCAGAGGCATTCATATACGCCAACAACAATCAAATTGAGAACCAAATCAAAGACTCAATTCCCTTCACAATAGCAACAAAGAAATTAAAGTACCTAGGAATATACTTAACCAAGGAGGTAAAAGACCTCTACAGGGATAACTATGAAACACTGAGGAAGGAAATAGCAGAAGATATAAACAGATGGAAATCTATACCATGCTCGTGGGTTGGCAGACTCAACATTGATAAAATGTCTATACTACCCAAATTGATCTACAGATTCAATGCAGTACCTATTAAAATCCCAACATCATTCTTCACAGATGTGGAAAAAATAATTTTACGCTTCATTTGGAACCAGAGACGACCCAGTATATCAAAAGCAATTCTAGGCAATAAAAACAAAATAGGAGGTATTAATATGCCAGACATCAAACTATACTATAAAGCTATAGTAATTAAATCAATTTGGTATTGGCACAAAAATAGGAATATTGACAATTAGAACAGATCTGAGAACCCTGATATAAAACCATCCTCCTATAGCCATCTAATCTTTGACAAAGCAGACAAAAACATACGCTGGGGTAAAGAATCCCTTTTCAATAAATGGTGCTGGGAAAACTGGATAGCCACATGTAGAAGGCTGAAGCAGGATCCACACCTTTCATCTCTCACAAAAATCAACTCACGCTGGATAACAGACTTAAACCTAAGGTATGAAACTATTAGAATTCTAGAGGAAAATGTTGGAAACACTCTCCTAGACATCGGCCTAGGCAAAGAGTTTATGAAGAAGTCCCCAAAGGCAATCAAAGCAGCAACAAAGATAAATAAATGGGACATGGTCAAACTAAAAAGCTTCTGCACAGCCAAAGAAATAGTCATGAAAGTAAACAGACAACCTACAGAATGGGAGAAAATTTTCACATCCTACACATCTGATAAGGGACTGTTAACTAAATCTACTTAGAACTCATGAAAATCAGCAAGAAAAAAATCAAATAACCATATCAAAAAGTGGGAAAAGGACATGAACAGAAACTTTTCTAAAGAAGACAGAATAATGGCTAACAAACATATGAAAAAATGTTCAACATGCCTAATCATCAGGGAAAATGCAAATCAAAACTACAATGAGATATCACTTATTTCCAGTAAGAATGGCCTTTATCAAAAAGTCCCAAACAATAGATGTTGGCATGGATGTGGAGAGAGAGGAACACTCCTACACTGCTGGTGGCACTGCAAACTAGTTCAACCTCTATTGAAAGCAATATGGAGATACCTTAAAACGATACAAATGGATCTACCATTTGATCCAGTAATGCCATTACTGGGCATCTACCCAAAAGATCCAATGACACTCTACAAAAAAGACACCTGCACTCGAATGTTTATAGCAGCACAATTCACAATTGCAAAGCTGTGGAAACAACCCAAGTGCCCATCAATTCATGAGTGGATTAATAAAATGTGGTATATGTATACCATGGAGTGCTATTCAGCTCTAAGAAACAACGGTGATATAGAACATCTTGTATTTTCCTGGATAGAGCTGGTTCTCATACTACTAAGTGAAGTATCCCAAGAATGGAAAAATAAGCACCACATATATTCACCACATATATTCACCAGCATACTGGTTTTAACTGAGCAGCACCTAAGTGTACACATAGGAACAACATTAATGGGGTATTGGCGGGTGGGAGGGGGGAGGTGAGATGGGTATATACATACATAATGAGTTAGATGTGCACCATCTGGGGGATGGTCATGCTTGAAGCTCAGACTTGTAGGGGGAGGGGGCAAGGGCATTATTTGAAACCTTAAAATGTATACCCCCATAATATGCTGAAATAAAAAATTAAAATTTAAATTTAAAAAGTCCCAAAACAATAAATGTTGGCATGGATGCAGAAAGATAGGAACATTCCTACACCGCTGGTGGGACTGTAAACTAGTTCAACCTCTGTGGAAAGCAATATGGGGATACCTTAAAGAGATACAAGTAGATCTACCATTGGATCCAGCAATCCCATTACTGGGCATCTACCCAAAAGAGCAAAAGACATTCAATAAAAAAGACATCTGCACTCGAATGTTTATAGTAGCACATTTCACAATTGCAAAGATGTGGAAACAACCTAAGTGCCCATCAATTCATGAGTGAATTAATAAAATGCGGTATATATATATATATATATTGTGGAGTACTATTCAGCTGTAAGAAACAATGGTGATATAGCACCTTTTGTATTTTCCTGGATAGAGCTGGAACCCGTTCTACTAAGTGAAGTATCCTAAGAATGGAAAAATGCCACATGTACTCAACAACAAATTGGTTTCACTGATCAACACCTAAGCGCACATACAGGAATAACATTTATCGGGTATCAGGCAGATGGGAGGGGGGATGAGGGGATGGGTATATACATACATAATGAGTGGGAAGGGCATAATCGGGGGATGGACATGTTTGAAGCTCTGACTGGGGGTAGGGGGGAAAGGGCAACATATGTAACCTAAACATTTGTACCCCCATAATATGCAGAAATTAGAAAAAAAATTTTTTAAATAAATAAAATATTATTAATACCAAAAAAGAAAAGAAATCACCAAGAGATAAACAAACATATGTGAATATAAAATATTCACAACGAGTAGAGGAAAGAAAAAAAAAATAAAATAAAACAGACTGGTATAAATTTTTTAAAATATTACTATTGGAAAATACTCACATTTTTAAAGTTTAATTTTGCATTTTAATTGGATCTTTCCATTCAAGTCATCAGATATTTGGGAAAAGATTGAAATATTTCACACAACATTATACAGAGGTTTACAAATAGTAAATGAGACATTAGAAAATATGGTCCTAAATAATAATCAAAAAGCAAATTAGGACAATATTTGAGTGTCTTTTTCCTGTAATTGCAAAAAAAATAGTATAAAAATGATATAAACACCTTGTGAGTATTGTCATCTTGAACTAGATTATTGTGAAACTATCATGGATCACTGTAAATCTTATATCGTTTTAGGAAAAATGTCTGCCACAAAAGGATCTCACATCCTTTGACATCTCACTTCCCCCTACGGGACGTTAATTTTATGAATGTATCCGAAGCCCAGTGAATGCAGTGAGTTCTCACAGCCTGCGTGAAAAGCAGGGATTAGGTCCCCATTTAGCGGGGCGAGGTAAGGCCCGGCGCGTCTTACTAACTTGCCCAGCGCAGCTATCAGGACCTCGTGTCGGCGCCGGAGACCGCGCTTCCTCCGAGCAGGCCGCACGCAGCAAGCGGCCGGGCAGCCGCGGGAGGCCCGCCAGGCCAGCGTCGGTCTCCCGCGCCGCACTGGCAGGCCCGCCCCTCGCAGCCCCGCCCCTCGCAGGCCCGCCCCTCGCAGGCCCGCCCCTCGCAGGCCCGCCCCTCGCAGGCCCGCCCCTCGCAGGCCCGCCCCTCGCAGGCCCGCCCCTCGCAGGCCCGCCCCTCGCAGGCCCGCCCCTCGCAGGCCCGCCCCTCGCAGGCCCGCCCCTCGCAGGCCCGCCCCTCGCAGGCCCGCCCCTCGCAGGCCCGCCCCTCGCAGGCCCGCCCCTCGCAGGCCCGCCCCTCGCAGGCCCGCCCCTCGCAGGCCCGCCCCTCGCAGGCCCGCCC
>VSMD01118808.1:0-14498 GCA_008750895.1 Mirza zaza
CGCAGGGCAGGATCTCGTAGGCTACGTAGCGCACAAACCGCTTGTAGACACCCAGGCCCGGCTCATCCAGCAGCCCGTCCCGGGGCAGCGCCCGCTGTCCATTGGCAATGGCCCGCTTGAAGCTGCTGGAGCGCTTGCTGCTGATCTAGGGGTAGGGGCCAGAGCGTGGGCCACAGATTCTCTCCCGTGGGACCCCTGGCTGTGTGGCCTGCCCAGCTCCCACGTCCACAAGCCCTCCCCAGTGTGAGAGGGGCCACCTGCCCACACCCCTCTGGCCAGAGCACTGGGTCCGCGTAGCCTGGGCCCTGCCCCTGCTGCCCACCCATCGTGGCACTGACCAGGTCCACCAGCTCCTGGTAGCAGACCTGGCCCCGCTCGTTGTTCTGGGCCAGGGCCACCAGCATGTCCAGCTTGGCCGGGTCCAGGGGCAGCTCATGGCTGTGCACCAGACCGGCGAAGGTGTCTGCGCCGATGAAGCCTGTGTTCTCAGGGTCCAGCTGCTGGAGTGGGGGAGCCGCCAGCCAAAGCCTGAGGGTGGGCCGGCCCCCAGACCACAGGACTGGGCCAGGCGGCGGCTAGGAGACCCCTTCCTCCAGTTCCTTTGCAATTCCCACCTCCTTCCCTCTCTGCTAGGGGAGGGCCAAGGTCTGAGAACCGCCCTCCCTCCATCCCTCCCTCCAGGGGCCTGTTCCGGCCAGCCCTCTGCTGGGGTCTCAGACATGGGGGTCAAGGTCGTGTAGGGAGGGGCTGGGGGTGCCAAGTGAGGCTCTCTGGCAGCTGGGTCCCCCGCGAGCTCAGCCCCGCTGCAGGACAGCAGCATCCAGGGTGGTGCCGGCTCCCCAACCGCCCGCCACATACCTGCTCCTGGATGAGCTGCAGCAGGGAGCTCCTGTCCATAGAGCCAGGGCCAGGCCGGGGGGCCGGGGTCGGCGGCCGCGGCCGGGAGGGGCTGCTCTGCGGACCGCTCCGCTCCGCCCCAGCCGACCCGCTCCGCCCGCTCCCGCTCAGTGCCGCGCCGCGCTCAGGCCGCGTCAGAGGCGCCTGCCCGCCCCCACTGCATACGCCGCCACGCGCAGCCAGGACACGCGCGCACCCTGCACGCGGACGCGCCGGCCGGGCCGCCTCTGGACACACACCCTGGGCAGGAGCGGCCTGCGCCGCCCAGAGCCCATCCCCCACCCCTGCTCAGATACAGGCGCTGCGCGCCGCGCGCACCTACCGCCTCCCTCCCAGACAGCCGCTGGGAAACTGAGTCAAGTGACGGCACCTGAAACTCCACCCATGCAAGACCTTTGGCACTCCCTCACAGGCTTCCTGGGCTCAGGCCTCGCAAGGATGCCACATCCTCGGGGAAGCCCTCCCTGACCACTCCACTAAGATCCTTGCAGTTCATTTGTGCTTCTGCTTGGGCGGGCAGCTCCCTGATGCAGCCACCTGTGGCAGACACGCCCCCTCCCCAGTGCGGCAGCAGGGGAGCCCCACGGCCCACGGTGGGCACCAAGGCCACCTAGCAGGGTGGGAAGACCTTCCTGTAGCTGCCCCAGAGCAGACGACCAAGACCAACCCACATCTTGACACCCTGGGCTGTGGCTGGAGGCTCCACTCAAGCTGGGGGAGCTGTCAGGGGCCTCCAGACCCAGGGAGGCAGCAGGGCTGGGCACGAGGGGTGTGCAGACAGCCCCACGGGCAGCAGAGCAGCACCCCCAGTGGGCAGGGCTGTAGCTGGGATCAGGGAGGGGACCTGTCCCTGCGGAGAGTTGGCAGACCCTCCAACAAAGGTGACAGAGACGGAAGACACGTAACCATGGAAAGCCCTCCAAGGGCTGCTCAAAACCCTGTCCCTGCCGTTGCGTCTGCAACGGAGCCAGCACTCCCGCAGCTGGGCCTCATGGGGATGCTGCAGGCCAGGAATAGCATCCCGCCCAGCCCCAAAGCAGCCGAGAACCAAACCGCTGTCAGGCCAGGAGGTTGTGGGGATGGTGCGGGGACTTCCGGGTCCCTGGTCAGGCAGCACTGCAGGCCCTGGGGAAGATTCCTGGCCCCAGCAGGCAGGTCTGTGGATGCCTGTCTGGGTGGCCCTGGGCAGACCACGCTGTGGGCTTTCTCAGCTCTGGGCCCCAGGAAGCACCTATCTAGGTCCATCCATCCCCAAGTTGGTCGAGCTGCCAGTTTCCTTCAGGTCAGGGCTCTATGGCCAGCCTCTGCTCAGTGGCAGGACAGCACAATGCACTTGGAAACCCAAGTTCTCAGCACAGCTCAGCCAGGCTGACTGAGCCTTGAGCCACAAGGGGGCCCTGGGGAAGGGGGACAGTCACCAGGCACATTCCGGAGAAAGGGCTGTCTGCAGTGGATCGCTTTGCTTCCATAGACAGGAGTCCCCAACCACAGTGGCATAGCTGGACCTTCCAGAGCCACTCACCACATTGGCCTGAGGCCTTGGCATGGTGACCCAGGGACTGAGGTGAGGTGTGACATTTCCACCCCATACCAAGACACACGACATGTTCTAGGTTGGTACAAAAAAAGCTGTTTTCAGAGACTTGGATCCAAGACATGGAAAAGACACAAGTGAAGTTTAATCAGGAAACCCAACCTCGTGTCTTCCACCGTGGGTACAACTGTGGGAAGGCTCCAGACCAGACGGAAGGATGGGGAGCCCAGCCCCCGACTTGGTCAAGCTCTGCCTTCCAGCCCCCTTCACAAGCCCCGGCCAACCAGGACCAGGAAAGAGGTGGAGCCCTGAGAATTCTGGGTCTGGGGCCACCTGTGGCCCCTAGCCCAACACACGCACAGCCCACAAAGGAGCACAGTGCCTGTGGGTGTGGTGGCATACAGGGCTCCTGCTCACACACCTGCCACGGCCACCTCGGGCTCAGGCAGGAGCCAGGGCACTGCGCGGCAGGCTGATTCAGAAGCTGAGGGCTGCAGAGAAGGGGGCTCCCTGAGCGGTGGGCCTGCAGCAGCGCCGTGGGCCCGAGGCCAGACTGCTAGGCTGGGAGCCCACGCCCCACAGCCGTGCTGCCCGCAGGGAGCCCTGCGGTTCAGGGGAGGACTTGGAGTCCCAGGGGCCTCATCGACTCTTCACCAGGACCCTGTAGAGCGAGAAGCTGAGCACCGCGGCCACGGCGGCCCCAACAAGCCCCAGGATCCCCCGGAGCCAGAAGGAGGTGGGACGCAGCTCTGCTCGGGCCAAGTGTCTGCAAGAGAGGGGTGCTGTCTGCAGGAGCCCCAGCCGTGGCCCGCCTGCTTGTTACCGGACACCCTCAACTGTGTCCCGGACAGTCAGGGCTCCCAGACCACGAGTGGTGGCCAGCAGGGACCAGGCCCTGTGGGGCATACCCAGGCACAGGCTGGAAGGCAGACTCCACCCGGCAACCCTGACCCTGCCCCAGCCCTGACACTACAGCTGCCCCAGTGCCCTGGGATGGGACAGGCCACCCTCCTCCCGGGACTGGCGCTCGGTACGCACGGGAAGGCGGCCATGGTGGCGAGACGGGTGAAGACGGCAGTGCTGGGCTCGCCCGGGCCGGCGCAGGAGAACGGGATAGGGGTGGGCAGCCGGTGCCTGTGGCAGAACTCCGCTGGTGACAGGCCATGCACTGTGGCGCCTGCGGGCAGGTCGGCTTTGGAGCGGAGGAAGAGGCAGGGCGTCTGCCCGTCCATGTAGTGGCGCTGTGTGGGGGGGGCAGTGTGAGGGGCAGGGCACTGCTCATGCCCAGGACAGCGAGGCAGGCGGGCGGAACCCCAGCAGGCGCCCAGGCCAGGCCTCACCTTGTAGACGCTGGTGCAGTACAAGAAGGACTCTGGGTCCCTGCTGTCGAACATCAGGCAGGCGACGTCGCAGGCAGCATCCAGGGAGGTGTCCAGCAGGCTGTCTGCGCCCACCTCACACAGCTGGGACAGACAGTGGCCTCAGGGAAGGGTCCCTAGGGGCTGGGTTCCCCAAGGGCTGCACTGAGGCAGCTCCACCAGGTACAGGATGGATGAGTGGGTGTCCCTGGGGCTGGCACTCACGATCAGGTACTTCTCCTGCCCGTTGACCTGCACGGTGTTGATGGCGTAGGTAGGGGGCTCCGCCGGGGACTCCCTGGAGTCCTGGTGCTGAGAGGAGGGAGGAGACCTCAACGCTCAGTGGCCGCAGTGCACCCCAGATGGCCCTGCCCCTGCAGCTACCAGGTGGGGCGCAGGGCCTGGTGCACACTCACCCCCAGGCTGTGGCCGAGGAAGGCCTGCAGGAAGGCAGACTTGCCCACGCCTCGGTCACCCACCACCTTGCACAGGAGGACGCCGCGCTGCGTCTGCCCCTTCTCCTGGTCCAGCCTCTTCTCTCGGGTGACTACGAGGACGGGCGCAGGTTAGGGTGGCTGCCAGGGTCTAGGCCTGGGGCCTAGCGAGGGTGGGCGCCCACCTGTGATGGCCTGGGTCTGGGAGTCCTCGCAGAGGGTGGGGTAGCCCAGGTAGCCAAGGTGCCCTAGGCAGCGCCGGACATCCAGGTAGGTCAGCAGCCTGGGGGCGGGAGGAGGTGCGGTGTCACAGTGCGGAGGGGGCAGCGGGGCAGCGGGCGGGCATGGCGCAGGCTGCACTCACGTCCACTGGCAAAGGTATCCGTGTAGTGGCAGCCGGCCGGCCTCGCTGCACACTGTGCCCAGGAGCTCAGGGCCCCAGGGGGCTGCTGGGAACACACTGAAGAGGCTCTGCAACTCCACAGGTGAGAGGGCGCCATCCCGGTCCTGCAGGGAGAGGGGCCATGGTGAATGACGAGAGCCAAGGATGCAGCGGTGGGCAGGCCACAGTGAAGCACACACGGCCACGGTGCTCTCACCTGGTCATGCTTCTCAAACACCCTCTGCACAAACTGGTGGCCCATGTAGTTGAGCTCGGTGCTGCAGCCGGGGGGCACGTGGAGCCTGCAGGGACACAACAGCCCGTCTGGTTCGCAGAAGACCCTGCGCCACCAGGCTTCACGCACCTGTCACCCTGAGGGCCCCATCTGAGCAGTCAGACCCTCCCTACAGAGCCCGGAGACTCCAGCACCTCGACCCTGCAGACAGGCCAGGGAAGGACAGTGACCATCTATCTGCCCCAGCACGTGGGAGACCTGAGGGTCCCAGGTCCCTGGGCAACAAGTCCCAGCCTGCCTGCCTACAGATGCCGTAGTCTCAGGGCAGAGCGACGCCATGTGGCTTGTGCTACAGGGCACAACCCCCGATGGGCCTGCTGGGGGGCGGAGGGAGCCCCTACACCTAGGGCAGGTGAGCCCCAAGCCCCGCTCGCCACTCACGGCGGGTAAAGGTAGTCGGCCGTCAGCTCAAGAGTGTCACTGTAGCCGAAGCGCCGCAGGATGGTCCACGTGGTCTCGTGCCGGCCACGCTGGATGAAGAGGGTGTTGAGGAAGAGGAAGCCTGTGCCGAGATATAGCAGGGGTAGCCCCAGGCCCAGCTGGCCACTGCCCAACACCCAGAGACCGGAGGGGGCCTGGCCTCACCGTCCAGGGTCAGCCGATCGTCCTGAACGCCGCCGACCACATTCCTGCGCACCACCGTCTTCACGTCCTCTAGCGCCTGTGGGGCCAGCGGGTGCCCGAAACAGGCTTTCTGCCTCCAAGAGAAAGGGGCTGAGTCAGCCAGCTATCCTGAGACTGCAGGTCTGACCATGACAGCGGCAGAGGCCTGAGAGGGGTGGGCACCTTGGGGCTGGGGCAGGGGCACACCTGGAAGGCGTTGAGCTCCGCGTCGCTGAGCGCCTGGTCCAGGTCCTGATCGGAGAGCCTGAAGATGCGTGTGAGGGCCTGGATGCACGCGGGCCTCAGCTGCGGGGACAGCGGCTCAGTGCCCCCAGGAAGCCCCGTCCCACCCACCCTGTGGTCCCACCCGTTTGCCCAACGCGCTCCGTGGGCCCCTGCGGAGCCCAGGCCCACCTGCTTAGCCTCAGGGTCATACAGGGGTGCTGTGGGGTGCAGGACGGCCTTCTGGGCATAGTAGAACAGCTCCGAGATGTTCCTCAGGTTCTTGGCTGAACACTGGGGAAGGTTGGACAGGCTCAGGAACACGCCCAAGGAAGACACAGGAAAGGCGTCAGGGCTCCCAGCCACCCACACAGGTGCCTGCTCCAGAGCCTTGATACTGAGTTCCTGTCCTAAATGCTTTGTGCTGGCTGGGACCACACCCTGCCCACTCACCTCCACGCAGGTCTCGATCTCGGGGAACTGGTTCATGATGGGAAGCACGGCTTCCACGGAGCTCCCTGGCCGTAGGTCTGACTTGTTGCCCACCAGGATGATGGGCACCCTGGGACACAGGATCACAGTCACCAGGGAGGCAGAGCCAGCGGGACGCTGCCCCCCAGGTCCTGCTCATTACCTGGGCCCCTCCTCGGTCCCCCCATTCACCAGCGGGATCCACTTGGTTCGGATCTGAAAGGCAAAGCCCAGCCATGAAGTGAGGCTGCTCACCAGGACCACAGCCTCTGGCCAGAGCTCACACCTGGCTCGGGGAGAGCGGAAGCAGAGGTTGAGGCCAACTAAGGACCCAAGTCTCAGCCACTGGGTATGGGCCGGGGGAGAAAGCAGACAGCAAGTGTGACCTTGTACACCTGACTCTACCAGTTCCAGCCCAGGATAGCCCAACGCAGGTCCGCAGTCACTGGCCTGGGCTTTCTGGGACAGGGGAGGGAAGAGGGAGGAGGGGTGGCTACACAGTTTAGACCGGCAGCCGTCCCAGGATGTAGAGGTGGGGACTTAGGTGTGAGGCTTTCTGGGAGAGCAGCCAACAGCTCCAGGTGAAGGTCCCCAAAACACTTGTTAGGGATGGGGCTGTTCCCAGAGTTGGGTGAGAGTCCACCTTGGCTACCCTGTCCAAGCCACTGGGGTCTGCGTCGAGGACAGGGTGCTGACTGAGCGGTGCCAGAATCTCACCTTCTCAATTGTGGCCTCCTCGGAGACGTCGTACACCACACACACCACGTTTGCCTGCAGGGACAGTGGGAGGCGTGGGGAGACCAGAGGCTGCCTGCTGGCTGAGGACGGCCTAGGCCAACTCCACACCCTCTCAGGCACTCAAAGGTAGCACAGGGCATAGCTCCTAGGCCTGGGACCCACCCTTCTCTAGAATCCGCCCCCAGCCCAGTGTTCACAGGGCAGACACTCTGCTGTCACACTGGGGATGGGCAGATGGCCCCTTCCCCGCTCACCCCAGTGCAGAGACGCCAGACACCCAGCACCATAGCCCCGGCCAGCAAGTCCCCTGGAGAACTCAGGACAGACAGAGCTACACCCAGAACGCTCTCCTGGAGGAGAGCAAGCAATGAGAGGAGACCCATGCTGACCTTGGCTCTGCACTCCCCTCTCATTATAAGCAGTTGGCATAATGGTAGCAGGGGTCTGGGGCTGCCTCTGGGAGGATAAAGCTTGTATCCCTGCTTGGTGCTGCCCCCAGAACACAGTAGAGGCTACAGGTGGCTAGCACACATTAACCCGATAACAGGTGAGCCTTGCACACGGTAGAACCCACCACAGCCTGGAGGCTGGGCAGCGGAAGAAGGTATGCAACAAGGGGGAGCCTGCTCCCCAGAGCATACAGGAAGAGCAAACACTGGCCGGCCACGTGGGCAAGACAGACAAACAGCCCTCAGGGATGCTCCCTTCTCTCCCCTAAGGCGCTGTACCGGCCCCTGCTCCCGACAGGGTACACCGTGGGAGCCTTGACAAGACAACCCTTGGTGCTGAGAGGTCACAGCAGAATTACCATGGTAGAGGACACACCAAGCACCTTAATCCAATTCCTCAGAGAGTGAAGCGGATTAAGCAGAGGCTGCAGCCAGCCTCCATGGGTGGACAGCTGAGCCCCTGTGCCAAGCACCCCTTCCTGAGCCCACAACGACCCGAACCTTGTGGATCTCGTCCTGGAGCTCCTCCTCAGTCTGCTCAGCTTCTGGATGGAAGAGACCCCGCTGCAGACCGGCCTGAAAAGCCGGCTCCTGGGCAGAGCCGCTGGGAGGGGGGACCCGGTACCTGAGTAATCCACGATGTGGGTGGGCACCTTCTCCGGGGTCACGTCTGCGGGGATCGTGATCTCCTCTGCCCGGGGAGGGACCTGCAACAGGCCCGGACAGCGCTGAGCAGGGGACCCCCCTCCAGCGTCGCGGCCGTAGTCCTTCCCCGCGCAGCCAGAGCCCCGCTCCGACGCGCCGGCCTCTCACCTCCTCGGGGAACTCCTCGCCCACCAGCGACAGGATCAGCGACGTCTTCCCCACCTGGGCTGCGCGGGCGGGGCGGGGCGGGGCGGTCAGCGCGGGACGGCCACGCTCAGGGCGCCCCGTCCGCACCGGCTCGCGACCCCGGCCCCCGCAGCCCCGAGCCCCGCCACCCGGCGCCTACCCTCGCCCAGCAGCAGGATGCGCACGTCTCGCCTCATGGCTGCCGCCCAGAGGCACACCCGGACCCCCACCTCGACCCCGACCTGGCCCGGGCCGGGTCCTCCGCCCTCTGCCCGTCCCCTCGCTCCCGCACTTCCGGTCTCCGCCCCTCGCTTCCGGTTCCCACCGCGCAGCCGCACCAGCGAGCCTGGCGGGCCAGAGGGGTCGAGCTGCGCGGCGGCGCCACCGCGTGGGTGCGCCAGGCACCGCAGGCTCCGTGCGCGCAGGGCTGCCAGGCAGGTGGACTCGCCAGGTGGACAGATCGCTGCGAGAGACCGAGGGCGGGTTCAGGGGTGGGGCGCAGGCTGAGCTCGGCCCCGAGAGAGAACGGCAGACTGCTGATGCAACAGGCAGGTAAAACAACAAATGCACACGTTTATTTAACCTATAGGTGGAAACATTAAAAACTTCTAAGGTGAAAAATCAACAGGTATTTTAAGTATTCCCAGGTTGCCCAAATTCACAACAGCTTGGTCCTGATGATTTACACGGAGTCCTGGCCTGTCCCAGCCATCCTGTCCTGGCATGAGGCCGTCGACAATCTAGCTTCTTGGCCAAGCCTCTGTTGAGGCACCCAGTGTGGCCGGGAGCAGCCGGCACTGCAGTCCACAGCTCAGTGGCTGGTGACCTCCCACACCAGGATCTCGTTGCGGGCCACTGTGAAGAGCAGCCTGGCGGACGGAGTGAACCTGCACAGGTGAACCGCATCGCCATGGCCGGCAAAGTCCTGGGCAGTCCCCAGCGTGCAGTCCACCAGCCTCAGCAGGCACTCTGCGGGCAGACAGCAGGGGTGGCCAGCACTGGTGGGCTCCGGCATGGGGGAGCCTGTGCTGCTGGGCTCAGGGATGTGTCCCCCAGCCCAGGGCTGCTGCAGCTGGGACAGGGTCAGCAGAACTGAGGGTACCCATCAGAGCCAAGGTATCCCCCACCTGGAGCCTGGGAGTCCCTCCCTGCTGCTCCTCCATCCAGGACCCTGTGCTGGGCGCCATGTCGGGCACCTCACTTGCAACTCCTGGTCCTGGCATCCCCACCCCACTTCAGGCCCGAGGCATGGAGGTGAGATGCATGTCTCGGAGAGGGCACAGGTGAGCCCTCTCGGTCCCACCCAAGACAGCCCGAGTCCACTCCCACCAGCACTCACCAGCGAAGCCAATGGCCAGGAGGTGGGCCCCTGGGGACAGGCTCAGGGATATGGCAAAGAAAGGCAGCGATATCCTCTCCACCACCTGTGGGCAGCAAGCAGGAGGCTCTGGAGCCTCTGGGCTCAGGGTCAGTCCAGGCTCCCCCACCCTAGGACTCCCCCTCCACAGCCCTGGGTCCCAGGGCTCCAGTGTCAGGTGGGCGGGGTGTGCACACCTGCTTCTGGCGGAGGCTGTAGACGATCACCTCCTTGTGCACACCGAGGCCTGCGTGCACCAGCAGCAGCCTGTCCCAGGGGCAGAAGGCAGCGAGGGCGGGCGGCTGGTGGCCCTGTGTCTGTAGGGAGGTGCAGTAGGCTGGGGGGGGGGGCGGCACTGTCCCCACCCACAGCACCACTGGGACCGTCGTCTTACCTCCAGGACAGCAGTCGTTGGGAAACTCAGCCAGTCTAGGAGTTCACAGCGGTTCCACAGCCAGTCGGAGGCCCAGACGCTGACCCGCTGGTCCCCACTGGCAGCCAGCCACAGGTCCGTGCCCTGCACCCCTAAGTCTGCGTACTGGTGGAGTGAGGGCTGAGAGGTGCCTTCTGCCCAGATTGGCCCCGCCCATGTGCCAGCACCCTGACCCCCCCAGCTCTGGAGGCCGCCTCACCTCTTTGCTTGTGACCTGGATGGTGGAGATGGGGGCACCTCGGTGGTCACTCAGCACGCGGAAGGTCATCCCCGTGCAAGGGCGGCTCACAGCCACCAGCCCGTCCTTGTCTCCAGAGAGAACGGTCTGACCTGGGCCGGGCGGGGACCATGCCGTCACCCGTGAGCCCTTGGCCCGGAGAGCAGACCTGGGCCAGGTGGGGACGGCGGCATCACCCTCACGCCTGACTCCTCACCGTCAGTGGAGAAGGCGACGGCCGTCAGCGCGGACGGGTGGGGGCGCATCTTGAGCTCCATGGCCGTCCGGGAGATGCTGAAGAGGCGCAGCGTGCCGTCGCTGTAGCCCGCCGCCAGCCGCTGCTGCTCTGGGCGTCCGCAGGACGGGGGGCTCCACGCGAGGCAGAGGCAGCTCTGGGGGCCCGAGGTGGGGAACATCAGCCCCCCCAGGGAGGGGCCGACGCAGACACACACCCCGGCCAGAGGACTCAGCTTCCCGAGCCCTCGGGAGACAGCGGCACCCTGAGCATGCACCCGCCAGCCCCGCCCACCACCTACCTGGTTCAGCACCTGGAACTGGATCACCAGCTCCAGGCTGGCCAGCGACCACACCCGCACACTCCCATCCTCACCGCACGTGGCGCAGTGGGACTCGCTGGGGCTAAAGACCACTTCGTTCACCTGCAGGGACCCACGGCTGGGCTGAGGGGGCACCCGGCTGGCCCCACCTGAGCCCGCGTGGCCCTTGGGCAGAGGAAGGGACGCAGGCCTTTCCTATCCCGGCCTCCAGGGCCAGGCTGTCCCCACCCAGGCTATGCAGCCCCAGCCAGCTCCGTATGTAAGGAAACGGGCCTGACCTCCACACGATCCCCACACCAGACCTAGGTGAATCCCAACCAAAAGCAGCCCACCCGCCAGTCAAACTGGGTGGGATTCCACAAAGCTGTTCTGATGGAATGTGATATGCGGCAACCTGACCACGTGTCCCTAGAGGGCTGCAGATTGAAGTTCAAAAGCACAAAAAGACACCCTGGCCGTGTCCAGCGGTCACGTTGGTGGTGGCCGTAACAAAGGCTTTTCCTGAGATTGTTGCGTGCCCACCGCAGGGACACGGATGGGTCACTGCATGGGCACTGCCGAGAACCGGGCTCCTTGGTGCAGGAAAAAGGAGACACCACACACCAACAACGTTAAACGCAACAATCTAGCGCTGAATCTGAATTCCGAGTGTAAGTGTGAACACGATGCATTTCATCTTTAAAAAAATTACCTCGCTCAGTTCAGCTGAGCATTAATGGCCCCTGGGACTTGGACCAGACCTCTAGGTCCATTTCCCACGGGAGGGGCCCCGGGCTCTGCAAAGACTCGGCCAAGTCCAGGCGGGCAGAACTGCGCAGCCTGAGCCTGCCGTCCACAGCTCTGGGGAGCCGTCACCGACCACCAGCTCAGGTCAGGGACTCAGGACTCCAATTTCATGCCCGGTGGGCAGAAAAACAAAATGTGGTCTGTCCTTACAGTGGGATGTTATTCGGCCACAGAAGCGCTGAGGTGCTGACATGTGCTACCACGTGGTGAGCCCAGGAAACACGTGCTCAGGGAGAGGAGACAGAGGAGTGCACGCGTGTGCAATGTACAGAATGCACAAAGTCCATATGGACAGAAAGCGAATCAGTGGTTGCCAGAGGCTGGGGAAAGGGAGGGGCACATGGGGAGTGACTGCTTCACAGATACGGGGTTTGTGTTCGGGATAACGAAAATTGAGTGTGGTGATGACTGCACAACTTTGTTAAAGAAACTGAAAACTACTGACTTTTTTTTTTTTTTTTTTTGAGACAGAGTCTCACTTTGTTGTCCAGGCTAGAGTGAGTGCCGTGGCGTCAGCCTAGCTCACAGCAACCTCAAACTCCTGGGCTCAAGCAATCCTGCTGCCTCAGCCTCCCAAGTAGCTGGGACTACAGGCATGCGCCACCATGCCCAGCTAATTTTTTCTATATATATTTTAGTTGGCCAATTAATTTCTTTCTATTTATAGTAGAGATGGGGTCTCGCTCTTGCTCAGGCTGGTCTCGAACTCCTGAGCTCAAACGATCCGCCCACCTCGGCCTCCCAAAGAGCTAGGATTACAGGCTTGAGCCACCAAGCCCGGCCTAAAACTACTGACTTTAAATGGACAAAGTGTATGGTAAGTGAATTATATTTCAATAAGTCTACTATCAAAAATAAAAAGATAAATAACTCTAACTCATCTCAAACTCAAATTTCTACCATTATCTTTATTTTATTTTTGAAACAGAGTCTCGCTTTGTTGCCCAAACTATAGTGAGTGCCATGGCATCAGCCTCACTCACAGCAACCTCAAACTCCTGGGCTCAAGCAATCCTCCTGCCTTAGCCTCCCGAGTAGCTGGGACTACAGGCTTGCACCACCATGCCCAGCTAATTTTTTCTATATACATTAGTTGGCCAATTAATTTTTTTCTATTTATAGTAGAAACAGGGTCTCGCTCTTGCTCAGGCTGGTTTCGAACTTCTGACCTGGAGCAATCCACCCACCTTGGCCTCCCAGAGTGCTAGGATTACAGGTGTGAGCCACCGCACCCAGTCTATTTTTTTATTTTTATTTATTTATTATTTATTTTGGAGACAAAGTCTCACTCTGTTGCCCAGACTAGACTGCCATGGCGTCAGCCTAGCTCACAGCAGAAGGATCTCAAGCGATCCTTCTGCCTCAGCGTCCCAAGTAGCAGGGACTACAAACATGTGCCACCATGCCTGGCTAATTTTTTCTGTATATTTTTAGCTGTCCAATTAACTTCTTTCTATTTTTGGTAGAGACAGGGTCTTGCTCTGTTTTTTTTTTTTTTTTTTTGAGACAGAGTCTCACTTTGTTGTCCAGGCTAGAGTGAGTGCCGTGGCGTCAGCCCAGCTCACAGCAACCTCAATCTCCTGGGCTCAAGCGATCCTCCTGCCTCAGCCTCCCAGGTAGCTGGGACTACAGGCATGCGCCACCATGCCCAACTAATTTTTTGTATATATATTTTTACTCGGTCAATTAATTCCTTTCTATTTTTAGTAGAGACTGGGTCTCACTCAGGCTGGTTTCGAACTCCTGACCTCGAGCAATCCACCTGGCTCGGTCTCCCAGAGTGCTAGGATTACAGGCGTGAGCCACCACGCCCAGCCTATCTTTAAATAAATAAACATAAATTTCTAAAAAAAATAAGAAATCAACTCAGCCTCCCACTGAAGACAGGATTCTATAAGCAGCAAAACAAACAATGAACCACAGGGAAGCAGAACCCAGACATTTGCAGGGCCAGGGGCTCTTAAAACACTCATAAAGGAAAACTCAGCCATATACAGTGGCACATGCCTGTGATCCCAGCACTTTGGGAGGCTGAGGCAGGAGGATCACTTGAGCCCAGGAGGTGGAGGCTGCCGTGATGACACCCTTGCACCCTCAGCCTGGGCGACACAGCGAGACCCTGTCTCAACAGAAAAAGTGGAACTCACTGCCGTTGATGCTAGGTGCTGGGGACCAACCCGGCACCTGGAAACCTGTTCCCGCAGGGGAGGAATCCAGCTCGTCTCCTGCCGCTCTGACCCCGGCTGTGCCCAGGGAGACCGAGAGCTGCCAAGGCTGCATCTCCCGGACGCTAGGCAGCAGGAGAGGGACCAGGGACTCAGGCCGCCATGGTCTCGGGAGCCCTCAATCAGCCGCCAGCAGCTTGTGTGCTCCAGGGAGCACAGCTCCGCCACCAGGGTGCGGTGGGGCCGGCCCAGCCATGACCCGGACTGGACCTGAACCTGAACCTGACCAGAACCTGACCCAAATATGGCCTGCAGGTAACCTGAACCTGACCAGAACCCGACCCAAATATGGCCTGGATGTGACCTGAACCTGACCAGAACCTGACCCAAATATGGCCTGGATGTGACCTGAACCTGACCAGAACCTGACCCAAATATGGCCTGCACGTAACCTGAACCTGACCAGAACCCGACGCAAATATGGCCTGGACGTGACCTGAACCTGACCCAAATGTGGCCTGGACGTGACCTGAACCTGACCCAAATATGGCCTGGACGTGACCTGAACCTGACCAGAACCCGACCCAAATATGGCCTGGATGTGACCTGAACCTGACCAGAACCCGACCCAAATATGGCCTGGACGTGACCTGAAACTGACCAGAACCCGACCCAAATATGGCCTGGACGTGAGCTGAACCTGACCAGAACCTGACCCAAATGTGGCCTGGATGTGACCTGAATCTGACCAGAACCCGACCCAAATGTG
>VSMD01118813.1:0-20715 GCA_008750895.1 Mirza zaza
CTCTTTGGGGGTGTGTTTTCTGATTGGTTCTTCATATTTCCGGAGTTCCTTCGCTGATTTCTTCCCATGTCGATCAGTTGTTGTTTCTTTTCTTTAGGTTTTTGTTTGGGTATTCACACGCCTTGTTTAGTGTCTGAGCCAGTAGGTGGTGTCTGTGGGTGAGATTCGACCACTCCCTGTATAATGAGTCAGTAGGTGTCCTGAAAAGGGTGTGCAGGATGCTCTCCCTGTCAGTAGGTGGCGCCTGCTTGGAGGAACAGGCTACGCTGTTGTTTTTGTGTCCTGTTATCGGCTCTTGCTCCTGAAGAGAGAACTCTAGTGCCTCAGGTGGTGGGTGGGGCCCTGGGACTTCCAGGGGTGTCCTTTTCTCTGCTTCAGTGAGGGCTGGTCTAGGGGAGAGTCTGGGCGGAGCTGAATTGGGTAAGTCCGCCCTCAGGCACCCCCAATGTCGTCAGCAGGGGTCAAAGTTCTGTTCTCTGCTTCCAGGCAAAGCAGACAGGGAGGGGCTGGAATGGCCCCGCTCAGTCAGAGAGTCTGCCTGTGGGGGTGGGGCTGTCCGAGACCCGCAGTCTGGAGCGGGCCTGGCCTCTTTCCACCGTCCCCAACTCCGCAGCTATTCCTGGGCCTCTGTCAGCAGGCCAGATCACACACCACCTGGCCTCCCCTGGCTGTGATGCTGGCGGGGAGGTTCCCTGCGCAGGAATGCCACCTGGGCTGGGCGTACAGCCTCCCTTTTGGAGGAGAGTTGCCCTCTAGGACGCTGATCTGCCCCTGAAGGCACACACACCTCAGCAGGCTGTTCATGTATATCCCTTCTGTGCCCCGGGCAATGCGAGGCCTCGGTGCACTGGATGTGGTCTGCAGGTCTGACCTCTGGGTCCCAGAGTTCAAACTTTGTCCCCCCCAGGGAGACGAGTGCCTGTCCCAATTCACCCACAGGGAGCCCAAGCCGGGTCTATGTCTCTCAACCTCAGGCTCTGCCCGGTTCTCCCGGGATCACCGTGCCAGCAGTACCTGGTAGGGCTGGCGGGCAGAGAGCTCACAGTCTGAGTTCCCTTTAGTCAACTGTTGTAGAGTCCCAAAAGGGAAGGTCCCGTTCCCTGGAGGTGCCTCCGGCTGGTGGCTATATTGTCTCTCTGTCTCTCTGGGTAGCCGCGGGTAGGGTTGGGGGAGGGGAGGAGAAGGCAATATGGCGTCTGCTGCGCGGCTCGGGTCTGTGCACACGGAGGTGCCCGAGGGAGTTGGGAGCCTGGTGTCGCATCCGCTACTGGCTTACCGCTCACTGGCGGCGGTTGTCGCAGGTCCCTCTGCTTGCTGGGGAGCCCACTAGCAGTCCGGGATGCAGGGGAGGGGAAACGGCAGATCCACCTACCCTTCCCGCTGGTCTCGGGCTGCTCCGGGGGTCCCAGCCTCCAGTTCTCCTCCGCGACCTCCTCCCGTGGAGTCTCCCGTGGTCTCAGGTACTCCTCCTGCCGACCCTCATCCGATGTAGGCTCGTCTTCTTGCTTCTTTCTTCTAATTTCTTCTAGAATCTGTCTTTTCTTCAGAGACACTCTGTCTGGCGGTGTTTCTCATCCGCCATCTTCTGGGCGGGGCCGAATAACAATTTTTTTAAATCTGCAGAATTTTTTAGGGGAACTTCACAACATTTCAATGTTTATATGGAAGAAAAAATAACCAAATAGCTATGACTTGCCCTACCAGGTGTTAAGACAAATTAGAAAGCCATATCAATAAAAAGAGTGAAACTGGTTTGAGAGAAAAACTAATGGGATGAAATAAGTAGTTCAGAAGCATTAGTGAAGAGATCTCCCAAAATATTTTGCTGAGGTAAAATAGTTTCTTCAACATCATAGAAAATACTGAAGTTCATGATGGAGGTGTTCTTTCACGATACAGTAGTGTGAAATTTTAGAGAATTGTTCCACGTCTTTTTACCAGAGTGGCTAAAACGTTTTTGGAGAAGTTTGCACTTCAGGAAAGATGGCAAACCAGCTTGGGGCATCATTTATCCCAGACTAAAAGCTGAAAAAGCTGGCAACTCAAAAATACCAATGATTATAGAAAAAATTCAACAAAGCAAAACAAAGCTTGCTCTCTCTAGCCAAAGGACAAAGAAAGAACAGTTTAGTAAGACATAAAACTTCTGGAAAATAACTGTTCTACTCCAGGAAAACACCACAGGAATAAAACTATGATACCCACCCTCACATATTAGAATGAAGGAAGGTACAATGGGGAGTCTAGACTTCTACCCTCAGAAGGTTTCATCTCTGTCACCAGGCTAGTGGCACAGAGGACTGGGCACAGGGCTGGGCCTTTTATCCCCACTAGGTAACATGGCTCTCTGTTTCTTATAGTGACAGTGAAAACCACACAGGGAGCCTGGACTGCTAGAATGAGGTACATCTCTTTCTCCCTGATGGAGTGGCATCAGAAAACCTAATAGAGAGTCAGGATTTTCACCACCTCCCAGTGATAAGAAGGTAAACCCCCTGCCATGGTATCAATGGAGGCCAGAAGGGGAGTTAGTTCTCCCACTCTAAACCCCACAGTAATAAGGAGTATACCTCTCAAGTGAAAATAAAGACCAACAGGAAGCCAGCTAAAAGAGAAAATTTAAATAAGATCTAGGTTTTTGTAACATAATACTCAAAACATCAAGGTTTCAATTCAAGAACCAGGAAGATTTTATAATGAATGAATGAAGGAAATCAATAAATGACAACATTATAATGACAGAGATGTGAGTATGATCTGACAACGATTTTAAAGCAACAATAAAAAAATATTTCAGCAAGCAATTACAAAAATGCTTGAAAAAAATGAAAAATATAGTCTCAGCGAAGAAACAGAAGTATAAGGGACAGTCCAATGGAAATTTTATTTTTATTTAAGGATATTATGGAGGTACACACATTTTGGTTACATGTTATGACTTTGCTATATCCCAACCATGATTTGAGACGTGCCGCCCCCACAATGCTCACCACGTCCATCAGTTGTGAATTGTTCTTGTGGCTTGTTTATATTGGATTTCTATTTTCTCAATTCCATTGAGTTTCCTTACAATCCATATTCAGAATTCTTTCTCTGCCAATTTAATCATATCATGTAAGTTGGTATCTATTGATAGAGATCAAATAATTTCTTTTGGGGGTGACTTTTGTCTCTGATCTTTCATGTTTCTTGTGTTCTTCTGCTGATTCTTTCTCATCAGCCTACTTTGTCAAGAACTGGGGGTGCTGGGGCTGGTTTATGGCTTTAACTCCACGTCCCCAAAGGGACATTCCTTGACAGTGCTGGGAAGATGTGCTCTGGTCCTATATTGCCTTAGAGGTGTTTTAGCCTATTAGGTTGTCTCTGACCTCTTGTCTTCACCTCTTTCCAAAGAAGATTAGTGAGTCTGAACCCCTTGCTTAGTCTCCAAGGTGGTGAATCACTCTTGTGTGTGTGACTCCACTGCTCTTCATTAGTTTGAGATTGAAGGCACTGTGTTGGGCTATGGGGTTACCCTCTCTGATGTTGCTTGTAATTTGCATGGAAGAGTTGATTATCAAGGTATTCCAATACCTTTGTATTGGACTCTAAACCCCGAATTGGGTTATACAAATGCCCCAGTCTTTGGGAAATGTCTTGTTTCTCCCAAGGATTACTTGAGCCCTGTTGCCACTTTAGGTGGAGTAAGAAGAGCAACAAGTACCTGCAGGCCTGAGAGTGTATACTTCTGTGATTGCTTGATCTGCTGCTAGGAGAGCTGCTAATATGTTATTCAGGGATCTTTTGCCACACTTGCAAGGCAGCTCCAGTGGGTGGTGTCAATTGGTGCAAATGCTAAAGACCCTGGCCAAGAGTTTCCTTCCCAGACCACAAGCCCCAAAGTTGACAGCAACCTGGATGCCAAGGGTGAGCCCTAGTGTTATGTTCTTATCAGATGATCAAAACCAACCCACTGGACCTAATCAACAGTCTGTCCCCTTTTGCTTAGTTCTAAGGTCCCACAGATTCTCACCAATCACATAAAGAAAATGACTTTTCTCCTTTCTCCCTGCCTCCAGGGGCTGAGTCTGTCCTGATGGGCTACAGGAGGGGCGTTGTCTGAGACCACCACACATTCCAGCCCAGAAAATGTCTTCTCTTGTTTCTCCCCTCCTCCCAGGGTAGAGTCTGCCCTGCCTGAGGGGAAGTCAAGCCACTGGGCTGGGGGAGGGGTGCTGCCAGAGGCGGTCATGTCTTTTAGCCCAGAAAGCAGCTTCTCTCATAACTGCATCCCCAAGGACGGAGTTTATCTGTTCAGCGTGAAGTACAAGTGGCTGGGCTGTGCGAGAAGCACCTCCCAAGGCTCGTGGGCAACTCAGCCCAGAAAGCAGCTTCTCTCCTTACTCTACCTCTTCAAGTATTGGCAGCATTAAATGCATTTTGTACTTATAATGGGTTTATCAGGACACAGCCCCATTGTATGTTGAGGAGCATCTGTATAGGAAAAAAGCCATTCAAATAATAGCAGATTTACCATCAGAAGCCATTGAGGGCCAGAAGAAATCGAAATAACATTTTTCAAGTGCAGAACAACACTATCAATCCAGAATCCCATACCCAGTAAAAATATCCTTCAGGAATGAAATGGAAATGGAACATTCTCGGATGAAAGAAATCTAAGGGAATCTATCACCAGAAAACCTGCTCTAAACAAATGACTAAAAAAAAGTACTTTAACAGAAAGAAAATAATTTTTTTTAAAAAAAAGGAAACTTAGAACATCCCAAAAGAAGAAAGAATATGGAAAACAAAAATATGGGTAAATACAGTAGGCTTTTTCTCCTTGAATCTTCTAAATTATGTTCAATAGTTGAATAAAATATTATAGCATTGTCTGATATGGTTCTAAATGTATGTAGAGAAAATATTTAAGATAAACATATTAATAAAGGGAGGAGAGTAAAGGAGCATAAAGGGAGGGAAGGTTTCTACACTTCACTCTAACTGATTAAATGACACCAGTAGACTGTGTTGTCAGGTAAATATAATACTGAGAGCAACCACTTAAAAAAGTTATGCAAAGACATACTCAAAAACACTAGAGATACGTCAAAATGGAATCCTACAAATTGCCCAAGTACCCCATGGGAAAGCAAGAAAAAAGAAACAAAGAGATGAAAAACAGAACAAAAAGAAAACAAAAGGGTGTTGTTTTAATATCCATAAGAGTAATATCTGAGAGCAATCAACCTCTTTCACAGATTCTGCACCTCACCTCTGAAGTCAGTTTTAAGTTGTGTGACATTGTGCTGCCAGTGGCTGTGTACTATTAATATAATTAATGTCTGGTTGCTACACAAAGGCAAGAATTTTAACCAAACTTGTCGTCATTGAGCACAACTCACTAGGGCTAGTTTCATTTATCCCAACCTCTCTTCCCCACAGTTAGCACAGGAAAGATAAAATTGTGCTGGACCAAGCTTTTTCTGCCCTCATAATATAATTCGATGTCCTCTGGACACTTCCTGGAAGGCATTCTGTCCTAGACTCACCTCATAGTCTAGGGAAGGCCTGGAAAGTATCTTTTTTTTTCCAAACTGTATAGGGGAGTGGGCATACACTAATTATGGGCAAAGTGCAAGTTCGCCCTATGAATCACCCTATGAATCGCCAGAATAAGTAAAAATTCAGATCTACCATCTAGGAAAACTAAAAGTTGTTTTTTTTGTTTTTTTATTTTAGATGGTCTCACTCTGTCACCCCAGCTAGGATGCAGTGGCATCATCACAGCTCACCGTAACCTCGAGTTCCTGGGCTCAAAGCAATCCTCCTGCCTCAGGCTCCTGAATAGATGGAACCACAGGTGTGTGCCACCATGCCTGGTTAATTTTTTCTTGCTCTTCTGCAACCTGGTCTCAAACTTCCCCACCTCCCTCCTCAGCCTCCCAGAGTGTTAGGATTGTAGGCGTGAGCCATGTCGCCCGGCTGGAAAACTCAAAGTTTTAAGAGTGGCATTTCTAGAACTCAAATTCCCAAAACGGCTCATTAAAGTATTCTCATTTTTTTAGAAAATCTTAATGAAAAATGCTGTTAGCACGGACATCGCAATTTGGTTGACAGAAAACATGAGTGAAATAGCCCCTGGTGACGTTCCTGCGGTTCCCGGGGATTTGCAGTGATGACAGGCATAAATGCTTGGTTTTGTTAAGGAAGTTGGTAGATGGGATTTGGAGGTTTTACAGAAAGCACTTACTATATGTGTAGTAACAAGATAATAGTTCAGGGCCCCTCTAAATCATAAGACAACATTCAGAATCATAATCCCAGCTTGAGTGGTCTAATAAGATTATCACTATTCCTTAAGACTCCTCAAAACCAGAGGCTACTTATTCTTTCAGTCACCTATGATTTGGGGAATTTGGTAACTATTATTTATATCTCTTCAGGTTATTAACATCACTAAAGTGGAAGTTAAATTCTCTTCCTCAAAGATGTCATACTGACTGTAAGTGGATATTTGTAATGGCAGATTGAAATTCACATTCTTCCCCTCCACAGTCCCAAGGTAAGGATAGGAGATTTGAAACTGGGCAATTGAATAGCACTTGAAACTAACTTCTTATAATCAGACATACTAATTATGAAACTTGATCCCAACAGAAAAAATCCAAGGTATTTTATATTTTTTCTATAGTTCTATTGAAGTTCATTGTAATTAAGAAATACGGAAATCCTGCCTGACAAAGACAAGGTGATTAAAAATAAATAAATGGAATTTTTTTAAAATTTAGAAAAACAAAATATGGCAATCCTTCACAATTAAAAACAGGAAGTAAGTAAAGCTTGGGGGGAGACATTTTCTTCATCTAGTTGAGTTTCCCGCCTCTTATTTCCCAATACAATTTTCAGGTAGGACATAGAGATCAAAAAGTAGATAGAAGATCTCAAAATTGGTTATGATGTAGGCCTAAATATTACTAGTGTTTTCTAGGAAGCCAATTTTTTAAAAATGAAAGAACACAGTTTTTCAAATGGCAAGTCAAAAACATTTAAGTTTCTTTTAAAGAATTTTAGGTGTGTTTCCATACCCTACTTTTACTACCTCTTCTTCAACAATTTTTATGTAGGAAAGAGGGTGTCAGAAACGTCAACTCTTTGATGAACTGAGGAGAAAACATTAGCATATATATGCCCACATAACTAACATACACAGATTCACAGCTCCTACCCCTTCACACTTGCTTTTACCATTTAGTTCTTACCCTCCCCACTCCTCCAGTATGATTCCAGGGAAAGAGCTGTGTGGATGGATTGTTGAGGAAAGTATTCATCACGGAAGAAATGTTCCATTCTTTGGGGCTGCTAGTCGTGGGAGAGAAGACATAATGTGTTAGTAACAAGATGTGGATGATTTCATATTGCTCAAGACAAATGGCATGAAAAACAGCTGTTTGTTACAGGTGAGGACAAGACTCCCAGGAGTTTAGGGATAACAGATATTAGAGAGGATAAGAGATTTTAATGATAATTATGGTGGTTTATATCCTTGGACTCCCATACATTTTTGTGAGAGATGCAAGAAATGGGTGAATGCCAGGTCTATACTCTGCTTATGTAAACTCCAGCCTTATCCTTGAGGTGGAGGGAAAGGTTATATATTAGATCCTGGGTGAATGCCAATGGATGGTGGATTGGAAAGATCTGAGGGAATGCTAAAGCCCCAAAAAGTTTAGCTGTGTTAGAGAGATTTTGTTAATATATAATTTAATGTAACATATGCAAAAGTATACTTTGTAGATTTTTTTATTCACTGAAGCCTCATCCATGTCAATGTTAGTGTCTTGAATCCATATAATTATTTATACATTTTATTCCAAGTGTATGAGAGGTAGAGATGAATTTATGGATTTCTAGGTATACACCATTATATTTAGACTCTACTTCACTAGACATGACATACTCTTTTGCTTCCTGCCAGAATTCAGGAAACATCCTGACATTTAGCTCCAAGAACTTCCATGAGTGTTCAGCTCAATATATGTCAAAAAGTATTCTTTTCAACAGTCCTTCTTATCTGTCCCCCAGAGTATATAATGCTTCCAGATGACAAGTTCTATTTTGATTTAGATGTTCACTACTTCTTTACTTTCTTCCTGTAATGTAATAGTTAACAGTGCTTGGTGAAGAAAATTTATTTCTGCTGTAAGGTATTGAACAGAGGAAGTGGAAAAATTAGAATTAAAAATGTCAATAGAAGATTCCAACAAATTTAAATTTTTTAGATTCATATTTTGAAGTGAGTTAGTCACCATCTACCAGATACTGGTGATCAGAAATGTTGAATTATATCATGGGATTTTTAAAAATGGAGGAAAGAACAATTCATCCAGAGGTTGGTTTAAAGTGAGGACCTAATTTTATTTTTATGCTTAGAATGAGCCAATATAGCTCTGAGATAGATGTCTAGAATAGTGGTTACACATAACGACACATTTGGAAGCCAAACTGCATGGGTTAGGGTTTCTGCTTAGGAATCTTCAAGTCGTCCAGCCTCTCTGTGCTTGTGCCTCAATTTTGTCATCGGTGAAATGATGCTAAAAATATTCATATGGTTGTTATGATACCAAGTCAATAGATATTTCAACAATTGGAGCAATGCTGGGACACAGTAAGTGTTTAATAAGTATTAGTTGTCATTATTTTTGTTGTTATTATTTTATATGTCCACATTATATTTTAAATAATTCATTATTTCATAAGTGATTTAAGTAGTTAATCTATTTTCATCCATTTCCCATCTCCACATAGGTATGTTTTTATAACCTCTATTATGGTCTAATAATCTATTTGGTAGTGTGCCAGTGCTGAATTAACTTAATTATAACATATTTGTAATAAACCTTGATATCTTAATGCTTAGTCTCTTGTCTTTGATCTTCTTCTCCAAATTATTTTAGATATTCATGGATCCCTGGGATTTTTATTTTCACTGCATTAAATTTATGGATTAGAGTGAGAAGAAATATTATTTTTACAATGTTATATCATAGAGTTCTGATAGAAAAAAAATACAATACTGTTTATCCATTCAGAGACTTAGTATATCTTTCCATTTATTCAGATTTTCTTTTGTATTTTCCAATAATATGTTAAAATATTTCTCTGTAAATGTCTTATTCATTTTTGTTAGTTTTTTTGTCATTGTGTATGGTATTATATTATGTTTTCTGTTTAATAATAGCTGGTAAAGAGAAATGATAATGTATTTTTAGGGTGTACTGTGCCACTATTTCAAATGAATTTTGTGGGGTTTTATTATAAACATTTTTGTTATTGGGTGTTAAATTTATTGAATGCCCTTTCTACTATCTGTCAAGGTGATAAAATGGTTGCTTTCCTTTATTCTGTTAACACTGTGGATTAGATTGATTTTCCAATGTTAAATCCATTTTTCCTATTGGTTGATTTTTATCCAGCTGAAATATCCAAAATTTTGCTAAATTTTTTCTAATAATTTCCTGCTGATTCTTGGGAATATTTTATATAAATACTGCTATCAACTTCCTTTCTGACTCTCATACTCAATTTTTAATTTTTTTATTGCATTGTATGAACTCCATTATTATACTGCATATTAAGGATAAAACTAAAAACACCTATTAAAAATACAAAACCCTATTTTCACATCAGGGAAGCATCTTAAGTAAGATCCAAAAGCACAAATCCATAAAGGAAAAGTCTTATGGACTTGATTATATCTGATGGCAAATCCAGAGAAGATATTTTCATCTGGCAAGGAATATGTAGACTATACAAGGGTCTCCTACAAATCAATAAGAAAAGATGGAAAATGTAATAGTAGAATTGGCAGAGAATAGTAATATACCGCCCACAGACAGGATGCCTAATTGCTTTGATATACAAATGAAGAAGTACTTAAACTTATTAGCAATCAGAGAAATGCTAAACTAAAATAACAGTGAAATAGTACTTCTTACCCATAATTTTGGCCAAAATAAAATGTTGGATGGTATCAAGTTGGGACTAAAAAGTAGGGCAGTCAGAATCTTCATGTGTAAGTGTGTACTGATACAGCCACACAGAAGAGCAAATTGGAAATAATTACAAAAAATTGACTATGTGCTTATTCTGAACCTAGGATTATAATCCTGTTATATGACATCCCTTGCTAAGTTAAACCTCTCATACTGGTAAAGACATTTGTGAAGCATGTTCATTGTAACATTGTGCTAGTAAGAAAAAGACTAAATATCCATCAATAGAAGAAATAGATGAAATATATGAAAATCAAGAGGAATGAATTTGTGTCACATAAACTGACATGGATAGATTTCAAAAATATAATATTGAGTGAAAAAAATAACACAGTATATCAAATAAGACCATATCTGTAAATTAAAAGCACATACCTAAAGCAATACTATTTATTACTTGTGGACATATATCTTTGCAAATAAATATATAAGAAATGGCTCGGAAGAACTCACATTAAATGCACAGGAATAGATGCCTATAGTGCAGAAAACAGATGTGAAGTTGAGGGCTATAAGTAATAATAAAATTACATGAAAAAATTAAACATAAAAGGGAAGTGGAGCAAGGGTCAGTGAGAATTATGATCAAGCTAATTCTATGGATGTACAATCAAAGCACTAAGAGGGAACAAGGGAGGGAGGAAAGAAGGAAAGAATACATGAAAAAAAATGCAAATGAATAGCTATACTGAAGGGTCAGAATTATGCCAAGAAACCAAAAAAGAAGAAAAAGAAGATACTAGCTCTAGCTCTCAACCACAGAATGGGTTCTACAAAGTAAACTTTAAGTATCTAATGGAGCTATCTATAGAAGTATAGATACTTCTGTAAAAGATCTGAAGAAGAACTGGTCAGAAACTTAAAATCAGCTTATACCTTTAAGGTGTGCCAGCACCCCCCCACCCAACCTCCCACAACCCAGCCACACCCTCCTGCCACTACAGCCATCTTGCCAACCCTAAAAATATGGAGTTCTTTTCTGCCTGAGGAAACCTTTTGAGACTCTTCCAACTGGCTTTTTAAATGAATAATGACACATGTACTGCTATATTTTAGGCAAGAATTCACATCTGGTGAATCACGGGGATTTTCTAATTTCCGTCATCAGTAGCCTTGGTTAGTGGAATCCTCACTAGTGTGACTGATGTTTTCCCAGGAGGATGTTGCCCCACCCTACAGAAGGTCCCCTGAATCCTCTCTATTCCCCAGAAGAAAATCCAGTTGACTGAATTATCTTATTTCCCTACAGTCAGCTTTCAGCTTATAATAGGAAAAATATTTGTGTAACTGTGGTTAAACTTCTGGAAAACACACATATGTGCAGAGAATAATAAAGAGGGGCAGGAGGAAAGCAGCTTCGGCCAGAGAGGGCTACGACAAAGTTGAGCGGGCTTAACCAGGAGTCAGGAAGAGACTAGATGCAGAGACTCATGTTAGCTCAGTAATTTGAAGCAATTCTGAGAAATTAAGAGGTTTCAAGCCAGCAGGAGTGGCAAGCCCCCGAATATGAGATATTTGTACTATTTTGTTTGGACTTTGTGAGAGATCCAATGATGAACTCTAAGTGAGCAGACCTGAACAAACCCATAAAGTGTTCTGTCCTGTCCTGACATAGCAAGGCATCCACGAGGATGAAGAATGTGTGTGTCTCTTTGGAGGTGACATATGCAAAACCAATCTGTCATTCACCAACATTTACTTCAAGGGCCAGTTCCAGTGCCAGCGTCTTTACTGAGAGACTCCAGGACTCTCCTCCCCTTAACTCCACATGCACATATGCATACACACAGACACTCAAATAGAAAAATCGATGTTATATAAGGTTTACCTAGTCCAGTGTGTTTCCTGGATCTCAAGTGCCAGGTGTCCTACCGCTTTAAAAGGAGCTGAGAAAGGACTGAGAAAAAAAGGGTTTAAAATTGAGAGAGCCTTCCAACCTAGCCATTTCCCCAGCTCTGCATTATCTTAGTGACTCTCCACAACCCCAACAACCCTGTGCAGAGTGTATTATCATTATTATCCTATCAGAACAGATATAAGGAATCAAAGCTCAGAGATAAAATGTCATGCTCATGACCAGGAAGCAAGAAGCTGGGGCCAGCACTTTCTCCCACCCCCTTTCTGACTTCACCTGCTATGCTGTGCTCCTCCTATAAAATGCTCAAAACATTTGATGGAAGCAGTAGACACAAAAATAAAATCACTTCTCCAGTAGAAGTAAGCTGCAATTACAGATTTGAAGTCAATCATCTTTGGTGTCTCATTTTTTGGTGGACAAGGAAATGATGCAAGTGTCCCGCAGCTGGTAGTGATCCTCAACCAATATTTTGCTCACCAATAAAATGAGAAGGTAGGCATAGAAAATGTCTAAAGATATTATAGATCTAACCCATTTGTGGTGTCACCTTCCCAAAGGACACTCTCCTTTCCCACTGTCAACTAGGACATCTCACTCTTTGTGGCTTCCCAATACCTGCCTTCATAGGGTGTCTTGTTCAACAAAACAGACCTTGCCTGTTCCAGAAACAAAGAAAACAGCTGCCCACTGCCTTTACACTCCAGGAAACTGCCTGGATTGTCCACTTTATGGTTTCTGAAATGTCTCCAACTATTGAATTTGGGGGGTAATAAGACTCTCCTTAAAATGCAAACATTCTAGAAGGCTATTAATCATACTTAAGTATGAATTAGTTCAGCCTACAGTCTGTCTTCTTGAAATCCTCTTGAAATTGTTCTCTGAGAAAAATAGATGTGGCATTATTAGAAAGGAAGAGATATTTTGGAGGAATATTGTGAAAGTGGAAGCCCTCATAACTGGGATTGTGTGTATCTGGAGAGCAAGTACAGTACTACCCCTTTAGAATTGGAGTGGAGAGGATTTCAGTAGATGGAAAAATAGGGTGATTGTTTATCACCCTATCACAGGCAGATAGGGAGGTGCAAAAGCAGAAGGTACATTTCATCTCCATGCCAACTCTACCTCTACCACATCTAGATCTTATGACTCTCCATGGCAGCCTTGCATAAGACTGAGTCCCTGCTTCTCAAGAGTGAACACTGCAGAGTCACAGTTTACAAAACAGGATGTAATTCCTAGCCTTTTCTTGCCCAGCTAAGGCGGGAATTCTCTAGTTGTAAAGTACCTGTTCCAGAGAACTCCCATTCTATCTCATGACAAAATGAAAGAAATTGGAATCAAACTGCAGCATATCTGAAGCAGGTTAGATTTAAGAAGGAATTATTGATGACTTCACTTGTACAGTTCCATATCTCTGGTTTGTGTGGTTGAGTGAAGAGGTTTCTGCTTTATGTACTTTATAGGAAGCATGTATTATTAAAGGGGTCTTTTATGTGATTGTGGATTCAGAGTTGACTTTTGGGGGGCAGGGGCTGAGAGAGAGAAAGAGAGAGAGAGAGCAAGCTCAAGCACACAAAAACAGGATGCCTTAGGGAAATATTTCTATTCCTGTAAAGAAATTCAGAGAAAAGAGATAGTGGGTTTTTCTCCACCCTACTAATGTCTTTGCAAATCCTTCCAGAGTATTTGCAAGTGGGTAACCATTTAATTCTACCCCTTTTTCCTCTCTTTGGTTACTAAGAAATAACAGGCAATGGAAACCTGTTAGGGTGTTTGTGGATAGACTGTGCAGGGGTGTGTTCGTTAGCATTCTCCTATAAGCTCCTAATAAATGTGGGTGGGTATGCAGAGATGATATAATCAGTTTGTGGGGAGTGCTGCTCCCAACACATAGCAGCTGGCTCCTTCTCAGCAGAGTACTTACTATGCTTCCTCCATGAAATGTCAGACTCCAAATAGCCTGAGGATTTTTAACTCTAGTGAGTTTGTTGGCACAAAGGAAAAGAGCAGAACTTTGTCTCAGAATGGGTATTTGTTTGTGTGTTTTTGTTTTTGTTTTGCTAGCACTTGTTCCCTAGACAGAGATCAAAGTGCCTTGCACATAGGATGACATGGGTAAAGAAAACCAAAAAAAAACAATATCCTAGGGGTTTTTTATCCCAAAATTAAATAAATGAGGTTATTTTATAGGGATAGGAAGAATGCTTGCAATATTTGGGGAGAAAATGCTACAAAATTCAGACCTCAACTCTTATGATAGCCAGAGGCAAATCCAACTACAATTTCCATTTAATATTCAAAGCAAACTGAACAGTTTGCCTTCTATTTCCAGAGACCAAATAACAATGAGATTTTATTACACAAGAAAAGGTCCAGAACAGCTGTTCACATATTTGTAACAGAGTTTGGAAATACTTTATTACTAAGGCTTAGTCTGAGTCTTCTTTGGAATCCAACGCTTCATGTGTTTGCTGGAATATAACAGCTCTGTCATTAATCCTATTTTGCATTTTGCCTTGCACCTACTTTTCCAGTCATCTGCATAGGAGCAGTGTTTGTTTGCATGATCTGGAAATGAGGGAATTAGCAGGAAGCAGATAATTTGTGGGGTGGGTAATGGGAGCAACTTGTTAGATGAGGTCCAAACAGAATCTTGCAGCCTACACTCCTACCATGCAGTTGGGTAGGGGCCTTGTAGCTCGTGTGTGGCCAAACCCTTAGGAGGGGCTCTTCCAGGAAATCTAGGTTTCACTCGTAAGACTAAAACCTCAAGACACTCTGTCTTCATTGCTAACAGTCTCCCTTTGGGTGAACTTTCTGTGCTTCATCAGGGTGGTCTTCTTGGCCTCCTTCATGCCTTTTTCTTACTCTGCTGTTGCGGGAGCAGTTCTCGTCATGCAATTATTACATTTACTGAATTGTAGATTGCTATGAGATGTGAACTCTTCCAACTTGTACTGAATTCCAACGAGTTGAACAATAGCTGTGATTCCTATAAAAGAATACAGTAGAAAGAGGCACAGAATTAGCTATAGAAAACAGAGCCCAAAGAACCTCTCTCTCATGACCCTATGATAGACATTGAAAAACTTTTAGTAAGCATAGACTAAGCCCTCTGTGTTTCAGAGTTAATGAAATAAAGTCGCATTTATGCTACTCATTCCAAGATGAAAATAAAACTCTGGTAACATTTGCACATACAGAAACCCCAGACTTCCATGGAGCCTTGAGCCATGCTTATGAATCTAAGATAAAAAAAAAAAGTATATAGCTGAAATACTTATTATTATATTCAATGGTAAAAATAGAAAGCTTATTGAAAATATTCAAAGTTAATTCAAAGAGATTTTCATTTTAAGTCTTCTATCTCAGACAATGGTCTCATTGGAGTAAGATAAATATCCTGATTCTGGAAGTAGGCAGCTAAGTGGATTGGCACTCAATTTTCTACATGAATCTCTACTATGTACAGGAAAGAGATTCAATATAACTCATGGTTTTCAGCCTGAGTTTTTAAGAAACTCAAGAGTCCAATGGGCATATTTCCCAGTTTCTGTCAATGTTTGAATAAAACTTAATTTTATAAACATAATTTATGTAATTTTTTAAATTGTAGTATAAACCTATTGATTATATATCAGATTTTGAAACATTGAAGGCCAGCAATCCTAAACTTGCTAGACTAATTATATTCAAAGTAGATTTTTTTCATAAGACATTTTTTCATGGAAAGAGCTTTCACTAAATGACTTGATTTGTGCTACAGAATCTTTACGTCATTGTAATAGCCAACATTTGCAGAGTGTTGCCTAGCTCAAGTATCTGAGTGCCAGATACTTGAGCTAGGCATTTTACATGAGATGATTTAATGCTCACCACAACCCTATGAAATAGACCCTATTTTGTGATGAGGTAAATGAAGCTTAAGAGAGAACAGACAATGGGCCTAACGTAAATAGTGAAGCCAAGATTGGCACTTAGAGAGTCTGACTTCAAGGGCCAAGCCCTTAGCCACTACCCCAGACTGCCCCTAAAGACATCTATATGACAAAATTCAGCAAATATGGCACAGACTAAATCAATATCACAAATTCTTATAGTCTGTGGTAATGGATTCTTTTTCACTAATTTATCTATTTGTAATTAGATTGGTTAAAGAACTTTGGTATTTTTCACATAACAAATCGCTTTTCATCCTCAGAGATGCCCAGAGCACTTTGCCTCTCATGCATAATGCATGATTATGAAGAAAGTTGAGGAATTATTTTAAGATATCATTTTTTGTACTTCTTCATTCATTAGCTGAACATTAATTTTCATATTATTTATGCTCATGATATTGTTTTCATTGCTAAAAAATAAAAATGTGCCATTTTGTGATTGTACTCAACTGCAAGATCCAATAAGGAATGTTCTTGATATAAATACAACATGGAAATTATATTTTTAAAAATAAAATAAAATAGCCTTATATTTTTTAAGCTGCCTACGATATTGAAAATGCCTTGATTTCAGTCCAGCCAGGACATATCACTGGCAGCTCTAGAATTAGTTTACCTTTTTCCTCAGAAGCTTTAACTTATCACTTTTTGCAATCTACTATCTGGGGAGTCAAGAATACAAACTGCATTTCATATCCCTTACACCTCAAGTTTATCTCTGCCATTTAGATGATGTGATATTCTGTCAAAATTGCAGGATTTAAACACATTCAGCAGCCCAGGTTCAAGTAGCTAATTTTCTCTAAGAGGTTCTTTTTTTTTTTTAACATCAGACATCAGCAGGACATCATTGTACAAACATAAACTGTTAAAGAGAGTTTTCAGATTTCAATGACATCATTTTTATGCACCACTTAGGAGGTTTTGTTTATTTTTAAAAATCATTTTACTTGTATTCTGATAACAAATCATGTGGTTTTAAGTACCCATTTCAGAGTCTAAAATGGATAATACTTATTAAAAGTTTTATTCACATAAAGCTAGATCTTTAACGGATTTATTTGTCTATGAATAGGATTTCTTTGTGTCCTTACCTTGGAAAGGTGGTAAGAGTATCCCTAAAAATTCTAGTTTTCATTTACTTTGAGTTCCACAAAACTACCAGAAACTTCAAAATGTGATCTTTGAATTAACACACAATAGGAAGAAGTGTGTTTTTTAGTAGACATAAGGCCCATAAAAGCAAAGCCATTGCAAGACTTAGAGTTTATATTCTCTAAAGACCTAACACAACTCAAAAGTATATGAACATAGCCTTTTTTAAGGGCTGATGGTATTGTTTTAACTTCAACATCAGGGCCAATATTTATTATATGCATTAACCATTTCTTTCTTGTGCTCTTCTCTTTGCCCTTCCTGGTTTCTGACCTTCATCTGATAGTTGATATCAGATCTGTTATCCTGCAACAAATTCCCTCAGTACATGGTACTAACCCAAGACAACTAGACCCACCAATTGTTTTCTATGCTTGGTACCAGACAAAGCATAGTCCTTTGATTCAAGTGAGAAAAGTAAAAGCTTTCTGAAAAATGATTTTCCCTTTCAAACTAATTTCAAAGAAATTTTAAAACAATCTAATGCTAAAGAGAAAATATATTTTAATGTTTAGTGAGTAAGGAAACTCAGATCCAGTTTGGGTGGAATGTAACCCCATTGCTCTTTTCTCTACCTCTCCTGCCAATTGGTCCCAAAGGCAGATGTATTTATGAGAAGTGGGCAGCAAAGCAGGTTAAATAAAGCCCCACCTTTCCAGCCAGAAAGGACCAACAATGGGAACTCACCCCCAAGTTGCATATGCCTGGACTGGATCTTAAACAACATAATGAAGACTGTGAGAACTAAACTAAGAGATAGGTCCCAGACTGGCCATTGGGTTTTGTGTACATAGGACAGATCAGAAAAGTACTGCAAAAGGTTTGAAAATGAGACTGATATTGAAACCACAATCCACAGAAGGCTGAACAAAAATTGTGAGTTAAATCCAATTGGTCAACTGCCTGCGAAACCAAAAATATCAACGTTCTCCATAGGATTTACAAAAAACCCAAGAGTCTCATAATGTAACATTCAAAATATCCAGGATATAATCTAAAATTATTTGGCATACAAAGAACTGGGAAATCTCAACCTGCGTGGAAAAAGACAAATAACAGACACCAACACTGAAATGACACAGATATTGAAATTATCTGACAAAGCCTTTATAGCAGATATTATAAAAATGCTCCAACAAATAAGAGAGAGCACTCTAGAAATGAAAACAAAGACAAAATTCTCAGCAGAAATGAGGAAGTTATTGGGAAAAATAACAGAGCCTCAAGGTTTTTACTAAAAGATTTAATCCTTGTGCCATTATAGTACGAAGGAAGAGAAAGAAAAAAAATTTTTTTGAAGATATAATGGCTAAAAACTTTCAAAACATATAGACATAGACATACATATTCAAGAAGTTTAGTGAACATGAACCCCAAAAAAGAGAAACTCAGAGAAATCCATGCTTAGAAACCTCACAATCAAACTGCTGAAAATTAAACCAAAGAAAACTTTTGAAAGCAATCAGAGTAAATGACACATTATGTATAAGGAAACAATTCAAGTTAATCAGAAACCCTAGTTGAACAACATTTTTAAAGAGCTGAAAGAAAAGCACTATGAACCCAGGACAATATACTGTATATAGTGAATACAGCCTTCAGGAATATTCACTTCAGAAAATACTTTCTCAGCAGGAGGAAACCTAAGAAAATACATTGTCAGCAAACCTGCTCCAAAATAATTGATAAAGGATATTTTACTGACAGGAAAGAAAAGGATAGCAGAAAGAAATTTGGAACATCAGGAGTAAAGGAAAAGTATCAGAAATGATAAATATCTATGTAAGTATACTATTCTCAGTAAATATTTTGTTCTTTCCTCTCATGTTTTTTAAATTATTATTGTAGGCAGCCTTCTCAAATGGCTCCAAATGTGGTCCCTCCTTCCTGGTATTCATGCCCTTATGCAATTCCCTCTCCTTGAATGTGGGCTAGATCTAGTAACTTGATTCTAACAAACACAGGTTGAGGATCCCTAATTTGAAAATTCAAAACCTGAAATGCTCCAAAATTTAGTACTTTTTGAGCACTGACATGATGCCACAGGTGGAAAATTCTATACCTGACCTCATGTGATGGGTAGCAATCAAAACTTTGTTTCATGCACAAAATTATTTAAAATATTACATAAAATTACCTTCAGGCTATGTGTATAAGGTGTGTATGAAATATAAATGAATTTCAGTTTTGACTTGGGTCCCATCCCTAAGAAATCTCATTATATATATATATATGTAAATATTCCAAAATCTGAAAACATCTGAAATCTGAAGCACTGCTGGTCCTAAGCATTTCAGATAAGGGACACTCAATCTATAGAATATGGTAAAACTATTACTTCCATGGTTAAATTGTCAAAGATTGTGACCCTTATCTCTTTTTTCATCCAGCTGTGTCATTTTGTATTCCCATTAAGCAATATGTGGGAGTTCCAATTACTCCACATTTTTGTCAGCACTTGAAATTGTCAGTATTTTAAATTTTAGCCATTCTATAATAATAAGTATGTATCTCATTTTGATTTTAAAACAAAGATACGAAGTACAGCTGCTCTGTAAAAGTTTGGCAGTGTCTTATAAAGTTAAATATACACTTACAGTACGGCCTAGTGCTCCTACTCCTGGCTATTTACTTTAGAGAAGGAAAACAAATGTTCACACAAAAACCTATATACAAATTCTAATAGTAGTTCTATTCATAATTGCCAATAATTAGAAACAATTGTTATCCTTGAACAGGTGAATGGGTAAACAAATTGTGATACATTTATATAATGGAATATTATTCAATAATAAAAGGAATGAATTACTTAAATATGCAATGACATGGATGAATTTCAAAGGTGCTATTATCAGTAAAAGAACCCAGTCTTGAAAAGTTACATACACTGTGATTCCATTTATATGGCCATCTCAAATACTACAGTGGCAGAGAACATATCAGTGGTTATGAGGGGTTAGGTGGGAAGAGGGTGCAACTAGCATGAGGAAGAGTCTTGGGATGAGGGAATGTTCTATATCCAGATTGCAGTGCTAGTTACAGAATCTACATATGTTAAATTTACAGAACTGCATACCAAAAGAAAGTCATTACTGTATGTTAAGTCACAAAATATCATTTTTAAAAACTTTAAAAGTATGGTCTTTGTCTCAAAAAGCTTATAGGCAGGAAGACATTAAAGAATACCCAAAACACTAGTAAAATGCTTTCTACCAAGTCGGTGCTCAAAAACTAATCCAGGGAAACATTATACACATCTTTAATGCAAACAAAATTACTTATTTCTCTCTGCTAAGAAAGAGAATTTTTATGCTCGTCTTCTTTGTACTAGAGGTCTTCCTGCTCCAGAGCCCCCACTCCCTCCACACTCTTTAAATTAGGCATTGGTCTCCATTACCCCAAAGAAAGGGAAATCCCATGAGAAATACAAAGAAAAATAGTTTAATTATTGGTTTGAGAGCATCAAGAACTCAAGGTCTGACACTGAAGAAATTTCTGGGGTAATTTAACTAAACTAGATTTTCATCTCGCCACCACATAACAACACCTCCTCCATCTCCGCCCCTCTCCAAGTAAGAAAATACCTCTGTATTGACCTGAGTCAATACAGTATTTCAGTTCCCAATCTCTAGGTTGAAGAATCAGGCTATCTTTAAAATAGTTATGAAGATTTCCCCTTGGCTTTAACTTGCTTCTTTTTTCTTCTTTTTCTTTTCTTTTTTGTTGG
>VSMD01118813.1:20765-80455 GCA_008750895.1 Mirza zaza
TTTCTTTGATTGATTGGTTGGTTTTTTTTCTACAAGTTGTTTCAATTCCTCATCTCCTGTTTATTTCTCTAACCTCTGAAATTCAGTTTCTACCTTCATCACTGCACCAAAAGAGCTTTTGCTAAGGTCAATAAATTAATTCCATGCTATAAAATCTGTGGATATGTTTCAGTCCTCACCTACTACCACATGTGTTAATCATCTCTTCTTTTGAAATGCTGTCTTACCACAGTCACTATTTCCTCTATCTCTGATCTTTCCTTTGCAGGTTCACACTCTTCCACCCAGCCAGTTATCAAAGGTTGGACTTCCCCAAGTCTGGGTAATAGACAATCTTTTTGTCTCATACTCTACGTTCTTCCAAGAAAATTACATACATGTACATAGCTTTCATCACCATGTATATAATACTATGATCCCTCTACCAAATTTATAGCACTAACCCAGGAGTATTCTCTCAAATTTATATCTTTTCAACTTCCTATCCTACATATCTATTTGGAAATCTCAAACTCAGCATATCCAAACTTGGCATATCCAAGTTGAGCATATACAAAAACCAGTGTATTGATCTATCCCTAAAATATGATTCTAGTTCTGTTTCCCCTTTCTCAGAGCTAAGAGTTCTTTTTGAACCTTCTTCATCTTATGACTCATACTCAGTTCATCACAAAGTTCCACTGACTTTTCACCCTCTTGATTGCTACTGGTCTACTCTAAGAACAACCAGTTTTTACCTGGACTACTGCAATAGCTTCCTAACTAATTTCCCTACATTCATCTATCTGGCCTTTTTCTAATCTGTTCCCTGTACTAGAATAAGTGTGAATTTTTCAAAATGGAAATGTAGTTATTTTCCACCCACCATTCTGAGCTATCCTCATGCCATCTAGCTGAGCCCACAGTTGCCAATGAACACATACTGGTCCAGGTGACTGTGACTGCGTTTATATGTGAGTGAAAATACATAAGAGAGACCTGCATGAGCAAGACTAAGAATGTGTTTGATGGTATATCCCTAATCATGTTTCAAAATCCCCCAAAAAGCTCCTAGGCTTGTTCACTATTTGAAATTATTTGTGCCTTTTCATAGGAAATGTCACTTGTGTAACAAAAGTTTCATCCCTTTCCATTCTTATTTTTATCTTTTTATAATACATGGAAGTTTTGAATTTCAGAGGACTTTGCCCTTTGAGAGCAGCATGGTAGAGCACAAAGAGGTCCGATTAGGGAGTCAAACATGTGGATTTAAATCACAGCTTTGCAATTAATTATCATTATCATTTTAGCCTCAATTTCCTTTTAAAATAAACACATCTCATAAATTTCTTTTGAGAATTTGATAAGTACTATGCAAAGATCCTACATGTCATCTGACATGCAGTAAGTGGCCAGTGAATGTTTTTTCTTTCCTACCTGGATGGGTGGTGCCAAACTATTCTATGCCAAAGAAAACCTCAAAATCATTTGCAAATTTCTCCATAGCTTAAGTTTGCTTCACAGACACTTGGAAGTGAATGTCGAGTAAAAATTTCATTTGTATTGCTTCTTTTTAGCTAGCATATATTGAGCACTTCCTATGTGCTAGGCTTCATGCTATGCAATTTACATTTATTATTTAATCACTGCAAATCCTCTATGATATATTATACTACCCCATTTTACAGCTAAAACTGCCAGAGCTAAAATTTTGAACACAGGCCAACTGACACCAGACCTTGTAATTTTATCTATAGGATTCTGACCTCTCTCATTTAGAGACCTAATCCAGAAAACTAAGAGGAGAAATGCTGCCTTTGATCACATAAGTTTCATCAGGGACCTATAGAATATTTTACTTCATTTTGCTAAAATCCAGAGCCAGGAAACTTGACCACATGAACTTCTTTGTATGAAGCAACTTCACTTTACTAAATTACATGGCAGTTCTAAGCGTAGAAACCAAAAATGTGCTTTATTTGTCAATGTTTGGTAGTACTCAAATAGTCTTTCTGAAAGTATAGCATTTAATACCTCTTTCTGACTGTATTAAACACCAATACCCTAAAGGATTATTCATGCAATATTATAAACAAGAGTTTGGCAAGAAGAAAGAATTTTAATTGTGATCTTTATAAAATCAAGAATAGTTTAGGGACCTTATTTTGACAGCACCATGTAAGAAAGTATGTAAGCCTCTATCTTTGACAATACAAAGTAGATTTCCAAATAAACTGTCTCTGAAAGAAAAGTCTGAACTGCAAAAAATATTCGACATGTATAGGGATTGTGCACCCAGAATAGTTATGCAATGTGATATGCACTAAGTTCATATATAGGGAAACATTTATTTTTCCCCAAGGCTAAGGTTGAAATTAATCCCATAAGGGAGCTCTATACCAGTACCCAAAGAAAAACACATTTGTCTGACAGCCTACAAAGAAATCTGTAGGAAAATATGAGAGATATATCTGGAACATTAGCTTACAAATCTGACTGCATTTCATAGAAATGGTAAAGGTTTAGATTCACAAACCCATGTGAAAACTACAGAGTACCTATAGTTAAAAGAATTGCTACTTCGTTTTACTGGTTCTTGCTAACCCTGGACTACAGTTCTGTGAAATATAATAAATATGGGTGGAATCTACTAATTTTTGTGTAAGTGTACCCAGAGGGAGTAATCTGAGGGCACTGATTTTGCTAGCTGACAAGTCTCCATTTTCCTTTAATGACATCATTTTATCATTTGAAATAGTGAAGAAGTATTAAATTATACTTAATAAGCTTGTAAAAAGCTAAATATATGGTAGGTGCTCAGTGGAACTGAGTCAATTGACCAATGTTTCTTAAAGTGCTAATGATATTTTTAAGAGGGTAGAGTTTAGCTAATGAACTTCTCTGTTTCTCTGCTTCATGCTTTCAAATGACCAACTTTCATCTTCAAAACAACCTGCAGCTAAAATATAATCAAATCCATTTTTAAAAGACAATTAAGAGTACAATAAAATGCCAAAATTGATGGACTTTAAAGAGAGCTATCATTTTAAAAAATATCAATTATACTAAAATTTTTTTTAATAAAATACCTTTGTATATAACTTTGACCTAATTAGATCTTGTGAAGAGAGTTAGATAGAGCTGCTTAATTCAATTCCTACATAATAGAATGATCCGCTCTCACAACATAAAATACTATAACTGTGCATTGATGTGGTAGACACATCCTAAGGTGATCCCCAGTGAGTCATGCCTTTGGATAATCCTTTCCCCTTCCAGGGGAGGGGAATCTGTAAACTTGCTTCTAACCAACAGAAGCTGGAAGATTTTCCCTTCCTTTGGTTACTATTATCTGTTGACGGTAATGGGATGTTTTTCTCATGATTGTATTATGTTATTAAATCAGTTTCCTAAGACCGATGCAACAAAGTTTCACAAATTTGACCTCTTTGAAAAAAAAACAGAAATTTATTCTCTCACAGTTTTGGAGGCAAGAAATCTGAAATCAAGGTGTCTATAGGGCCATACTCTCCCTGAAGGCTCTAGAGAAAAAAATCCTTCCTTACCTCTTCTAGCTTCTGGTGGTTGCCAACAATCTTTAGTGTTCTTTGGCTTGCACTAGCCTAACTCCAATCTCTGCCTCCATTGCCAAATGGCCATATTCCTTCTGTGTGTTTGTGTGTATCTGCTTTCTCTTCTTATAAGGACACCAGTCATTGGATTAGGGCCGAACCTACTGCAGTAGGACCTCATCTTAACAAATTCCATCTGCAAAGACCCTGTTTCCAAATATAGTCAGATGGGTTCCAGGTGGACATGAATTGGATGGGTGGGTGGGGGGGGGGAGGGAGGCACTGTTCAACCCCGTATAGTTATATAAGTTATATAAGGGAGAGACTATCCCTTGTTGAGTTAAAAGAAGTAAACTTCTAGGCTTTGAGAGGGCTTGTGAGGGGACCACATAGCAAGAAATTGCAGGCAACCTCTAAGAGCTGAAAGCTGCCTGCTCCTGGTTGACAGCCAGCAAGAAAATGAGGACCTCTGTTCTACAACCACAGGGAAATGAATTCTGCCAGCAACCTCAGCTTGAAAAAGATCAATCTCCAGAAAGGAATGCAACACACTGACACCTTGACTGTGGCCTTGTGAGACTGAGTAGAGGACCCAGCTCAACCATGGTTGGGACTCCTTACCCACAGAAGACATGAGGTAACAAATGTGCAATGTTGTATGGTACAAAATTTGGGGCAGTTTGTTATACAACATAGAAAATCTAATATAATTGGTATAGTGTTTTAAAGGTTTGAATCACTGTACCTCATTTATACTTTCCAAAGCCAAATCTAAAGGTATTTCTTTAGCCCTAAATTAGCATTTTAGTGTAGTCACATGGACTATTGGGAATAACCAATAAAACATGAGTGTGCTTAGCAAAATCATAGAATTATAGTACTCAGAAGAACTTCAGAGACCATATATTCCAATCCTCTCATTATAGAAATAAAGAAACTGAAACATGGATATAGAAACTGATTCTCTTGATCAGAGATAGCAAGTAGACAAGGCAAACATAGGTTTCCTGGGATCCAGTCCTATAGTTTTTCAATATTGTAGATCCTCACCAACTCACTGGGTTACTTTGAGATTCCTAATGCAAAATTACAGAAAAGCTGAAAATAAATCACTGACTTTTAAAAATGCATATAAATTATACAGCTTAATAAATGTAAATTATTAGCACTAATTAGCTCCTAGAAAAGTGCTGGTCACATTTCATTTACCAACTAAATGTTTGATAAATTAAAAATTAATATAATGTTTTCATATGCAATCACCATTATGCAACATGAAACACAGGAGCCCTTCCCCACTTATCTTGATCTGAAGGCAGCACAGCTCTGTGGGCAAAAGCCATGGCTATGCAGTCAGTACCCACTGAGTTTGAAAGCAAGTTCTAACATTTATTCGCTTATAAACTTAAGAGATTTCCTCAAACTCTTACCTGGCAGTTTTCTCATTTGCAAAATGAAGGTGATAAAAATGAGCTCCCATTGTTCTGTTTAGGTTCAATGAAAATAACGGAGGTAAAATGTCTGGCATTTACAAGGTGCTCAATAAATGTTAATCTATTTCCATTTGCTGATGAATTTGTTTTGAAATGGAGAACAGTTTTTCTAATATTCAGATGTTTCTCTGACTATAATCTGTGTTAGGGGCATTTAATACAAATCTACCTTTAATTCTACATTAAGTAAAATTTTCTTTGAAAATAATTTTCTTTTGTAAGGATTACTCTTCTTGGTTCTAACTATTCATCCCTTCATGCTCTCAAAAATCTCAGGAGAAAAGAAAAGCCCAAAAAGTCTAGGGAAGAAAAAATTTCATTTAAGTAGGCCTGAATTTATTGACACTTAGGAACCACATACACATGCAAAAAAATCAGCAGCTTGAAGATTCTTAAATTAATCATTGATTAGGAGTTTACATAATTTAGAGGTAGTAATCTAAAACCTGTTTCAAATTAGATGAGAGCAGAAAAGTGATGTGGAAGTAGTTACTGTTGAACTGGAATTCTTCTGATTGCACTATTTATCAGGTAGTATTTCAGATAATTAAACAAAACTCTGAGTAACATGAAAGATTATAGTTATGGTTCATTTTTGCATAAGTCTGTTGAGACTTAGAAATTATGTGCAGGCAGAGTTGGGAAAATTCCAACATGGACCATACTGAATTAGGCAACAGCTGGTGAAGAAGGTTTAGTTTATAGGGACTGGAGAAGAGTGATATGTGGTACTTACTAAATGTTACATTAAAAATTAGCAGTAAAATAATTACAAGTTAATTAGAAATTTACTGTCTTGATTTTCAAGCTTAAACAATCTTTCTTGGAGCCATTTTGAGGCCATTGTAAAGTTCTTTAATCTCTGCTCAAGAAAATTTATTTTCTAGCAGGTGTGCCTTAAAGTGAAAAAAGTAGACATAACTTAAAATCAGTTCCATGAGTTTCAAGCACTTCCACATGTTTTAAAAAACAGTCATTTCAACATTGCTTGAAACCCAAGAAAGGTCATGGGGAGAGGAAGCTGTGAATACCTTAATCCTGCAAATCTCATGACACATGGGATGATGCAATGGGGTTTGAAGCCAGAAGGCTTGGGTTCAAGCCTCTGCTCTGCTAATTACTAACTAGTAGGTTTAGTGCAGAATTCATATCCCTTTTCAAACTTTATTTTCCTTATCCAAATTGAGAATCATAGCACCTACCTTCCAAACTATTGTAAGTAAGTGATCTATATATAGTACTTAGGTCAACAGACTCATAGTTCCCAAACTGTGCACCAAGGCACCCCAATGCACTGCAGCATACTTACAGTGGCACCATGGGATATTTTAAAGTTTTAAAGGAAATACAGCAATATTCAAAATCTGTCAGCCATTTGTAAACTACTAGCTCAAGGTAGTTCACAGTTTCTACATTAGATCATACAACATTCCTTTTGGTGATGTCACATTGTTGCAAAGCTGAGTTTTGATGGTTGCTGAATAAAAAGCAAATAAGCATGTAAATCAGTGTAGAACAGGAAATGAGGGTGGTTATATCCAACCCAATTCCAGGGCCTGAGAGGTATATGGGTGGTGCCCAAGAGGCCCAGACATCTCATTAGTAAGTAAATAACTGTGCTTAAGCCTAAAATAAACATATGTTTTCAACTTATTTTGTTTTTAAACAGCTACTAAGTTGTCAGTATATTAATACATTTTAAGTTGTTTAGACCTAGCTGCTGAATCCATAGCACTATTAGTTATTTAATATTTATTTTGGCCTAAGAATCCATTCCAAAAGTACAGAGATATTAAGAGTACATGAATTGAAAAGTTTGGGAACTTCGACAGAAGGTACTCAATTAATATTAGTTTCCTCTCAGACTTGATGTTCTTTATCATGGTTGACCCTTACCTTCAAAATTCACCAGCAATGCTCACTGCTATTCTCAGCCTATGCAATTTGGTGGGGCCATGTAGCTCTGGCCAGTAGGATTTGAAGATGTAATGAACTCTCTGTTTACTCCATTCTCCTACCAAGGTGTCTTACTGATGTGAAGGGACAAGGAAGCCACAGGACCTAAGTAGCCTCAATGGTCAAGTTATTATATGGAAGACATGTTTTTCTGGAGAGTCACCTGGACCCACTGAGTTAAGCCAAAGAGATTTGGAGGTTTGTTTGCTATGAATCACATAAGCTCATCTTGACTAATACTCAAATTTGTTTCTTTTTATTATCTTCTCCACCATTCTCCTAAATATGATTTTCTTCTTACTTTGTTTACGGCTGGTTCTAAAAGATAATTAGGCAATAACCAGTCTTGTAGAAAATGTGGCCTGGATAATAGAAGCCTGAATGATGAAAAACTCAAGGAATAGTTATTAACAGCATCAACTGAAACAAGCTGATCACAGTGTGATGCCCCATATCACAAATTAGAGTCAAGAGCACACTCATGCAGTCAGTGCTGAACTGTGGTTTATATCTGAAGATTAAAAAGAAAATAGCAAATGTTTTAACAGGATGATTTCATTTAGGTAAAAGGACATATACAGTAAGGTAAAGCCACTATTATATAAAATGTAGGAACTAAGGATGTTCAATAACAAGGTATTTTCTATATTCATAGAAATTTAGCCTTACATTTTAAATGGGAAAGCAATTATGACATGCATGCATTTCCACAGTGTGGAAACTTCTAATTGGGCTAGAGACTGTACAAGAAATCATCTTTTCCATTGGTTATAGAATGAGATTAGAAGGAGGAAGATTAAAAAAAAAAAAGTAGACATACTTTGAAAGGAAATTTTTTAAAAATTCCTCCATTCTTAAGATATTAGAAAAAAGATAAGACTAAGAAGAAACCAAGAAAAGGAGAATTGCATTCATTGATTACTCAATGTTTATTGAGCATCTCAATGTGCTTTCCATAAATGCTACCAGGTAACTGGAATTTGGTTCTGTTGAGCAAGTGGCATCTGTTGCCTATTATCAGGAGTAGAAATCCAAGCATTTCTGTCCACTGTATCCTGGTATTAGAGTCTCAAAGGAAAACACAACAAAGCCAAGCACTGGATGGAACAATACTTTCCTTGCATAGAGAAAAGACAGAGCAAGATCATCTTTAGTGTGGTTTCAGTCCCCAGTGGCGTATTGGTCCCTCCCAGCAGCTGATGCAAGGAAATTGACCTGCATGCATCCCCCTCTTGTGCTGTAACAAAAAACAACATCCCCTCCCTGCATGGGACAGATATAGCAGTGAGGTTGGCCAGGTGCCATATGACAACACACGATTGAGCAGAACTAAGGAGTGCACATCAAGTCTGAATTAGGAAAGTTATTCCCATACCAGGTGACAAAACCAGCACAGGCAGTGAAGACTTTATCTCTTAGTGAGGTAGTGTTCCAGTTCCAAAGACTACACTTAGGTAATGAGAGTGGATTGAAAGACTGCCCTCAGAATGGTAGAGCATGATGTCTTAGCAGAATGTATAATATATCTGAATAGCTGAAGTATCGACTACTTTTTAAAGAATGAAACAGTGGGAGGTATAGGACATGAGAAGGAATGTTGGGGAGAAGAACATAAATCCATACAATTAAGCTGGGATTAGATTATTGAGTAGAGAAAAAATATATAGAATAATTAGTCTTTGTTTCCAATATTTATCCAGTCTTAGCCTTATGGTAGGTATTCATTACGTTAATCGAATGAATTAACCTCCTTTGACTTGTAAGCTGCGTAGCCATCATAATTTTAAATGAAGAAGCATTTAATGATCATACCCAGCAGTAGTGACAAAGCATTACTATTGAAAGAGAACAATTTAGGCACATTGCCTAGAGTTAGTAGACAGGTTGGGGGAAATGAAGGTCTAAACTAGCTACTAACCCACAAATTTCAAGAAAACAGTAGGAGCAGAAGGCAGATTATAGACAAAAAGATAACTTTTTAACTCATGACAGAAAGGAGAGACGACTTCAATTAACTTGGCATCAGCTTATGAAGTATGATTTAAGAGATGCTAGGAAAACACTTTTCCAACCGTACACCTTAAAAAGAAATTTCCAAATGGCACCCATAGGTCATTATCTAAAATCCCCTCTGCTATACATTGCTACTTTGAGTCATAAAGGTTTTTCCTTTTCAAGGATCTCCCTAATAAAATGCAATTACTCCTGAAAATAGTAATACCTTAAACTCTCTCTGAAGTGTTAGTTGACAAGGATTTAACAGAGAAATGTTCTTGCTTAATGAAACACCAGAAGAGGCTTGGTGTTCTGCAGTAGAATAACAAAGGAGAGGGGCCTATTAAATGGAGACCTAAGAGGCCTCAAAGAAACAGGCCTCCTATTTGATGGTTGGAGTGTTGCTAGGCTGTCTTTCTGTTGGCTGCCTCTGCCAAAATTTTTTTTTTAACTATTTTAGGAAAGAGGATAGTTAAAAAAATTAAGTATGTAGTAGCAGTGGATTGTGGATTTCTTAAAGCACATAGTTACTGTTGTAAAGTTTCTGAGAAGTTAATAGTTGCTTATTGCTATCCAGAATATCAGTAAAATCTTAAGCTACTGCATTCACTTTGATTACATCAGACATGATTTTCTGGCACCAACAAAGAGTACTTTGTTACACATCTACCACTCTTCACAGCAAGATAGATCCATAATGAGATTCTTCAACCTAGTAACAGCTGCTTTCCAGGGTAACGATTTAATCATTTACTGAGCACTTACTATGTACCTAGCATATAGCAGAGTAGTGTTTGAGGTAAGAAAAAGAAGAATCAGAGTTAGGTATTATTTTAATTAAAATGTAAGTCTGTGGCATAGAAACGTGACAACTAATTGTATTAAACACAAACTAGTTTAATGTTACCAAGTCTGCCGTAACATTCATCTCATTAAAAACAAAAATGCCAGAGAGGGAATAAAAATTCTCTGGCAGACAGTACACTAAGATCTTTTCTCCACCAAGGCAAATTCTCATGAATATCAACTAGGGAAGAGAAAGAGAGAATATAATAACCATATCATCTGTTTGTTTGTTTGTTTTTAAATTTGGCATGTAGTTTCCTTCAGCTTCACTATGATTTCTTCACATTTCGGAAGCAAATGAGAATATGCTTGTGTTTGAGGCTACTACAAAATGATAATTCCTTATTGTAAGCGCTTTCATCTATTCACCAATTATAATATTACCTTATAAAAGATTTAAAGAAACAATAATTTTCTTTGACTTCATAAGTACACATTTACTTATATCTCTGGTTTTTCTTTTTCTTTTCATCTTCTTTTTTTGTAATTATAAAATGCTTGAATTAAGCTATGAAGCTAAAAGTGCTCTAAAAACCAAAGTTTATTTAAATTCTTTTAAATGCCTGAAGGCAGAAATTATGTTTTTTCATGGCTAGCAAATGCATTTGTTGGATGGATGGATGGATAAATGGAGAGACGGGTGGGTGGATAAACTTTTATCTATTCTATTACATTATTAATAAAGTGGAGAATCTGATAAATCTAGATCTGCCACTGATTTAAAAAAAGGGAATCTTAATTCAAATTTCAAAATTCCAAATTTTAACCCTAATATCTTGTACAAGAGAAGTAACTGGCACATTGATTGTTTACAAGGTTCTTTACACAATCAGAAAGAATCAGTGCTAACAAACTCGGGGATAGGAGCACATGTAGTGTGGAGATCCTGTATGCAAACTGCATGAAGCTCCTTGGGTAACAGCTATACTACAAAAAAAAAAAAAAAAAAAAAAACCAAAAACCAATCCTTGTGGTCATGCCTACCAAAATTTAAGACTTTTGATTACTTTTTGTCCCAGAAATTCTACTTCTAGGAAGTTATCCTAATGATAGTCATGGATGTGAGCAAAGGTGTATTTACAATCATAGTCATAGTGTCTAGTGAAAAGTTGAAAAGTCAAATGTCAATCAACAGGGGATGATTCAGTAAACTATAATGTCCCTCATATGTGTGAATATTATGTGCCCATTAAAAATTAATATGGAAAAATGGTGAAAACATACACAATAAATTGTAAAATTAAAATATTAAAAAGTTTAAACAGTGTATATGGTATAACAAATTTTCTTTAAAGAAATATAGCTATAGATACAGGCATAGATGGATATGAGTATAACAAAGACTTGAAGGACCACCCTAATCACAGTTATCATTCATCTGCTCCACTGTAATAACTTCTTAACTGTTCTTCATCTACTCTTGACTTCTAAAAATCCTTTTTCTTCTAGACTGCAATCACATAGTTTCAAAATGCAAATCCTATCATCTCAAACCCAGTTAAAAACACTTAAAAGTACCTGAGCACAGTGGTGCATGCCAGTAATTCCAGCTACTCATGAGCTGAAGTAGGAAGATCACTTGAGCCCAGGAGTTCAAGATAAGCCTAGGCAACATAATGAGATCCCATCACACACGCGCACACACACACACACCAAAAAAACTAAAAACAAACTTAAAAGTTTCTTCTACTTTAAAGGTAAAGAACAATCTCCTTCTTGCAAATTATTCTTTGCCTTATTCCTGTTTTCTCACCCTCCCTCCCTTTCTCTTTCTCCCTCTCTCCCTCTCCATTGTCTGCATTCCTAACTGCATCTGAAAATTCAATTCAAGTAGACACAAGTGAAATATTCTTATCTTCCTGGAACTTGGCATTGTCTTCATCATCCCTAACTGTACAGTAAAAGAAACTCCAAAAATCTATTCTTAAAGAGGAATTTATATTTTCTCTCACAGTAAGCAACAGGCAAAGAGCTTTTCAATCATCCCTGAAGCAAAGTCTTGGTTAGAGAATAAACAAAAACTCACAAATGCAGTAGGCCTCTCTCTGAAGGATTTCTCTGTCAGGCTGTTCAGCTTACCAGACCAAGAGCAGGGCTGCCATCCTCTGGGTATAGAAAGTGGAGGGTCTCCCTTTTTGTATCTATCCCTGAATCATGGTCACAGAAAAATGTTGCTAATTAGCAACACTCACAGCCTTTTCTTAGCACATCTACCACTTACACCAACTGTGTGTCTGTGGGAAAGTCCTTTAACTTCTCAGCACCTCAGTTTTCTGTACTGTTAAATGAAAGTTAAACTCAGTCATCTATTTTGACATTTCACCCTGACAGCTGTACCTCTAAGACTTGCTGGCCTTGATGTTTACCTTAATTTGGTTTCACCTGTGTACAAATTTGGAAGTGAAGGATACACCTTGGTTTGTCCTAAAAATAGATTTGTCCAATAGTGCCAGAAAGAAAAGATTGTTGTGAGAAGTATACACCACGTGGCATTGAGAGACAAGGCAAAGCATTTAGCCAAATACATTAAAATCCACAGGTCAAATCTAGGCAGCTCAAATGTTTCATGAATTTCAGTGGCTAGATGAAACTCTGAACTTGTATGGGCTCTGTATATGTGTGAATGTGTGTGCATAAACTTCTTGCAAAGGAAACCCCCCAAAGCACAAACAATCCCCCTTGTTTACCTAAGGCCTAGACTGATTATGGCTACAGGGAGACAACTTCAACAAGTTGTGGAATGGGGCAACTCAGGAGGCTGATAGGTTAATAGACCCTAATCCTCACAATACCCCACATTAAAATTCCATTGAAAAGGCACTCATAAAAGGGAAATAACACGTCCTGCAGGGAGAAACCAAGGTAGACAGTGAACTCTTTCCCCCATAATTTTTCTTACTAGTCTCTCTGATTTTACAGCATGATATGTTCTGAACCTTTTAGCAAAATGGTGGTTTCTCATTTCAGCCTAACTGCTGCTAATCTGTTCCAAATGTTAACGTTGCAAGTAAGGTCTGGTAACCATCGCTGTATTGAGTCGATAATAGGAATAGAGCTGATCACCATCTGGTTTGGTTCAGAGTACAACTTGCTGCCTAATATTGCAGAATTTGAGTTGGAAGTTCCCTGCATTTCATGAATGCCACAAAAAAGAATTTAAACAAACAGCACTCCCCAATAGGCATGTGTCCTTATTTATTGCTCTATAGGTTTGCTAAATATGGAATATCACATTACTAATTTTGGCAAATTCCAGGGTACATAAACAGGCCAAAACCTCTTAACATAAATTATGCCAGAGCTGCCTAATGATAATTTAAAAAATTCGTGGTGCTGGATTTCCAGAGTTATGACAGAAAACCATTTTAGAAATAAGGAACAAAATTCGAAATTGGTTTCTTGTTGCATGCCTTTCTTACCAATGCTGCTGTTGCAGATCTATGAAAATATACTCTATTCTACCACATTATGAATAAATTGGAAAATCTGATTTATCTAGAACTACCAGTGATTTTTAAAATGAATTCTTGATTCAAAAGGAAACATTTCACAAGTTCTTTCCAATTCCAAAATTCTCTCAAGTATTATAATAATTCTGACAACAATCTAACTTTTTACAAAGGAACTTTCTTCTAATTATATTAACTTATTGCTGATACAACATTCTCTAAAGAGCTTAGGAGTCCAGACAATAAATATTTAATGACAAGGACCATGTCCATTACATTCTCATTGTATTCCCAGTGCTTTAAATTATGCCTGGCACATAGTAGGTGTTTATTTAATGAATGACGCCCAAGAGACCTATATGGAAAGTAAGAAGGCTTTGGATAACAATTTCCTATTTGCTTGAAAGTTCTATTCTTTAACTAGGAGCATTTGTAAAAGGTAATCAGAGACTTTGAAGGTTCCATAAACATTGTAGTAGCATGCAATGCCTTTTCAAGTATAACTTCTGTACTGGCAGAAGACCCTAGTTTCCTGCATATTAGCCGTTCATTTATTTAGGGATGCATACCCAAAATACAAAAGCATGCAGAGGCATAGTAAGGGATATAGCCCTCCTTGACAGACTTTTTTATGTGTAGGTGTCAGTATATAGATTACCCCAAGACACCCCCTCTAGTGCAAGGAAACAATATAATTTAGGTGTGTCTTTCTCAATTAACAAAGCCTTCAGGAATTCTTTCTAACACTTTTGCCCTAGGACAACAATTTTTTTTTTTTTTTTTTTTTTGAGACAGAGTCTCACTTTGTTGCCCAGGCTAGAGTGAGTGCCATGGCGTCAGCCTAGCTCACAGCAACCTCAAACTCCTGGGCTCAAGCGATCCTGCTGCCTCAGCCTTCCGAGTAGCTGGGACTACAGGCATGCACCACCATGCCCGGCTAATTTTTTCTATATATATTAGTTGGCCAATTAATCTCTTTCTATTTATAGTAGAAATGGGGTCTCGCTCTTGCTCAGGCTGGTCTCGAACTCCTGAGCTCAAAGGATCCGCCCACCTCGGCCTCCCAGAGAGCTAGGATTACAGGCGTGAGCCACCGCGCCCGGCCTACAATTTTTAACTATATTAATAATTGTGAAATTTTAGTTTGACAAAGTATACTTTCTAATGTATCCCTATTAAGGACTTGTAAATATCGAAAGGCCAATTCCTTTGGGTTAAGTGACTTAAATGTAAACACAGATTTGCAAGTTATCTAATCCAACTCTCTGCATCATTCATAGGGAGAACCATGAGAAAAAGTGTCAAAGAAGATAAAGATTTATTGTTCTTGGTTTTAAAGGCCTCCCTACTAGATTTTAAAGATATCCACTGAATGATCTTCCAAGAATCCTCTCAGAATCAGGCTTTTTTTTTTGTTTTTTTTTTTTTTTGAGACAGAGTCTCACTTTGTTTCCCAGGCTAGAGTGAGTGCCGTGGCATCAGCCTAGCTCACAGCAACCTCAAACTCCTGGGCTCAAACAATCCTTCTTCCTCAGCCTCCCAAGTAGCTGGGACTATAGGCATGCACCACCATGCCTGGCTAATTTTTTCTACATATATTAGTTGGCCAATTAATTTCTTTCTATTTATAGTAGAGACTGAGGTCTGGCTCTTGCTCAGGCTGGTTTTGAACTCCTGACCTCAAGCAATCCCCGCCCCTCCTGCATTGGCCTCCCACAGTTCTAGGATTACAGGTGTGAGCCACCGCGCCTGGCCCAGGCAATTCTTTAAACTCCATTTTCCTTCTACATCTTCTGGCCTCCCTGTCTGCTACAAGAGCAGCTCTCATCTCTTAGCCAAAAAGCTAATGTCTATGAACTATGAATGGCTTCTTTATCTTAACAGTATGATTTCTAAGGTTGAGGCAAAAAGAGCAAATTTATCTTCCTGTTCCTTTTTCTCCTCTTCCTTTTCAATCTTCACACTCCCTTCTTTTCAAGTTCTTACATCAGATCTCAGAAGCCTATTGCATGTTTGCCTTGTCACCCATCTGACGTAAATAACTCTGCAGAGAGAAAAAGGGTGCCTCTGTGGCACATTATAACTTGTGCCAATAAATCTCCACAGTATCAAGAAAATTCCTTTGTACTGTGATGAAAACACCAAGACAGGAAACACCAATCCACATGTGTACCTTAAAGTAAACTTCATGTACTCTGTTTTTCCTTTCCATCTGACAGCCCTGCAATTTGGGAAGCTAAGCAGAATTGGGTTTCCTTAGTACTTGGAAAGGAGACAGTTTGAGAATACCTAGTACTGTAAGTTTTCTCTCCTCTCACCCCCATTACCCTCACCGCACCTGTCCAGAGCAGTGTGGTGGTAGAGAAAGCATATTGAACTCCAGAACTTTCTATGAATTACAAACCCTCACTGGGCTCAATTCTCAGGACATATTTTTTAAGTCTCTTTCCAGATCTAAAAAATCTAAAATCAATTTTCCTAATAAATGTTTATTTGGCCATAATGGTTGGAAATGGGTTACTAAATTTGAAGAAGTTAAATGTATGCTACATTGAAAATACTCTGAACTTAATACTCTTAATACTCTGCTTTTTTCCCCCTACATTATTTTGCTCTGCTACTCCAATGATCAAATTGTTTTTTCCCTCCATTCTGCCTACATTTCTGTTTCATCCTCAAGACCTAACTCAAGTCTAACATTCAGCATGAAGCCTAATTATTACAACCCCCATTAAACTCTCTATCCTCTGAATATTGTACTCTTGGTTCCTACGATACCATTCTGGGTTTAATTATTCTCTATTTTTTGTGTGTGTTAGTATTGATTCAAAAGGAAACATTTCACAAGTTCTTTCCAATTCCAAAATTCTCTCAAGTATTATAATAATTCTGACAACAATGCAACTTTTTACAAAGGAACTTTCTTCTAATTATATTACCTTATTGCTGATACAACATTCTCTAAAGAGCTTAGGAGTCCAGACAATAAATATTTAATGACAAGGACCATGTCCATTACATTCTCATTGTATTCCCAGTGCTTTAAATTATGCCTGGCACATAGTAGGTGTTTATTTAATGAATGACGCCCAAGAGACGTCATTCTCTATTTTTTGTGTGTGTTAGTATTATCCTCCCAACGAGATTGTAAACTCCTTAAAAAAAGTTAAACTACTCTAAACTTTGGTACTGCTTCTTCTTTCATCATTTAATAGCTGATCTTGAGCAGGTTCTTGAAATTTACTGGACCTGAATTTCCTTATCTCTAAAACCGAGCTAAAAATGCCAAGCTTACTTGGTTGTTGGGACAGCATGGATAATCAATAAATACTTATTGATAGATCAGTATTTCCTTAATAGTCCATATAGTATTTTTTAAGTACTTCAGGATCATCACTATAAAAATTAGTTTCCACTGGACAGCATTTTAGACCTAACGATAGAATAGTAAGATGATTTAGTATTGACCTTAGTTTAGATGTTGATTTTAAAAAAAAATCCCTATTAACAAGTTACTCTTGCTTTTTCTCTGTCCCTCTTAAATAAAAGGAGAGGATCAAAGAGAAATATGTGTGAGGTACATGATTGTTTTTATTCAAAATAAAGTGGAATATCTATATCTTCATTTTTTGCATTGAATATGTCTCCTCAAAATCCAGAAGAGGTAAAGAAGGCAGTTGAGAAAATCTGCTATAGAGAAGCCTTTTGATAAACCATTCAAATGAGGGTGAGCAGTAGGATCCTAAATATTGCCAAATGAACATTTTTAGAGCAGGCCAAAATATCACTCATCTTACCTGTCTTTCTACCTCATATAGTTTAGAATAGTCCCTTTGGGAGTTACAGGCTTAGCTCACTAGAAAATTTTCCCTATTTTTTCTTCTGAGAGTAACAGAACAAAAGCAAATGGCAAGAAAGTTTAGTAAAAACTTGCTTATCTTTAAATGCTAACACTAAGCTCTAAAGAAAAAGCATACATGCTGAAAGGGTGGGTTTTTTTATTTATAAGTATATGAATTAGATCATTTTGGTGGCTAATAAAGGTTAAATCCCTCAGTATGTTCCTGTAGGAAGACCACAAATAATCAGGCACTTTGTTGCTATCATATCACATATAATATGCTGAAAGGAAACCAGGTAATAAAACCAGGGACAGCTAGGGTGATTCTTCTTGAAGTACACACACCACAAGATTCAAGCCTCCAAGTCCAGGAACTAAGTGCTGTCGTGACTCGGCAAGCACAAGAGGAAAGAGTGGCTAATGCAAGGAAATGACTCCGGAGGAACCATTTGTCGAGGATATGCTGGAAAAGTAATTCTCCAAAAAAGCTTAGCTTGGATCTGAATTTAGCTTGGATCTGAAAGGAGAAATTGCCCAGCATTTTCTGAATGCTAGCTCTGCTCCACTCGCAGTGCCAGCCTTCCTGTCTACACATAGTAGGTCAGGTTGGGGAAGATGGTCTTGAAAAAGTCATTCCTGTTCCTTTGATTTCACGCGGAAGCCTGGAGTCCGGAGCTCAATTCAAACAAAAAAATTCAGATTACCTGACTCTTGATTAGGAAAGGAATTAAAGGCACAGATAATCCAAAACTGTGACAGAGCAAAGGTCATTCATCGTTGGTACTTGCTGATGTGATCTTTCTTTAAACTCTGCCCCTGTTCAACAACTTTGAATGGTTCCTTATGGTTAACAGATAACATCAAAATTTGGTAACATGATACATAAGAACTTCCATGATTTTCTTGCTGCCTAGATTTCCAATTTCAGCTCTCACCACTTTTGCTCATATAACCTGCAATCTAACCACACCCAAGTACCTGTAATTATCTGAACTCACCTACTCTTTTATATCTTTATCCATTTTCTTAGAATATCCTATCTTTATACCACTTATACTCTTCCTGAATTTGGCAGGGCTAACTTGCAATAAGACTCTCTCCTCCCCCCAAAAAGAAAATAGTATATTTTATATATAACATAAATTTATCCTTTGCTTATACACAAAATGACATACATTTATTATCTCTCTCATACAACAATCCAGAGGTAGGGTTGGCAGGACAGCTTTCTCACTCACAACACGTAGCTCCCATAGTTGTGGGTCCAAGATGGATGCTCCAGTTTTCATCAAGTCAAAGCCAGTGGCAAATAAGAAAGAGGATATGAAGGTTGTCAGCTTCCCTTTTTAAGGGAGTGACTCAGAAGTTGCATAAATTAGTTCTCATATATGAGTGGTCAAATTTTAGTTACATGGATACATCTAGTTGTGAGGGAAATTGAGAAATGTAGTCTCTAGCTGGGCCTCCTTGTGACCTCCTAAAAGTCCTGAGGTTTTGTACCAAAAGAAAAAAAGGATGAATTGAGGGGTAAATAGCTGGATCTGCCACACTTCGTTGAAGACTGAGCACCATAATTTGATTCATGGGAAGTCTTCAACCATCTAGCAATTAAGACTGTGTGCATAACCACTGCACCAGTAAATTGAGTAAGAAAGATTCAGAGTACAACATCAAAAAGAATCCCCCACTATCCTTCAGTTCAGTGCTGGGTGGCAGGAAGGAAGGATTTAATACTTTCTTTATTCAGAATAAAAACTTGGATAGTACCTTCATTTTTATTTCTTCTGATTTCTTTTTGGAAATGGAATGTCATAGGCTTAAGGCTCAACTAACACAAACTTGGTTTAGAAGTAAGAAGTGTCAGGTCAGTATATTCACCAAACACTTGTCTTCATCCAAGGTAAGAATTTCTGCCCACCTTCTCCATTTAGCCTTGGCTGCAGATAGGATGTAGAAAAGGTTGTACAGCTAGCTTCCTATCTCATTCTTGCTCATTCTCTATACAACTCACCAGCTGTTTTTCCTGAGTCTACATCACAAATGCTGTCTTAATGTTTCATCTATTTCCTCTTTGAATCATAAAACCAACTTTTAGATATTTTATTTTATATTTTTACCTTGGTCTAGAAATTCATTTGGAATTTTATATCTACTATAGATATTTTTTAAAATACGTTGGTCTTCTCTGCCAGAACTGGAGCTCCCTGAGCTTCACTATTGTACCTCTAGTGACTAGCAAAGGATTTTTTTAATTCTCTGAACCTTCCAATATAGGTTTGGTTGTTCTTTCTGTGAATTTCTTAATACCTGGATTTACTTACACCCATTGTAGCCTTTACTTCTGTATATTCTAATTGCCTATTTACATGTCTTTCCCTCCCAAGCCTTTTGAGGGCTAGTATTATCTTTTTGCATGTGCCCAGCACTTATAGTGCTCAATAAGTGCTAAATAAGTATTAACGAACATAACTTCCTTATAAGAGGCACAGCAAAAAGCTATAAGGCTGAGTGCCTCTCCTTAAGGAGTATCTTATTATTGAAAAGACACCCTTTTAACTTTCCTTCCTTAATCTTCAACCCTAGTATATACCAATTTCACTATTGACCTATTTAAAACTATAGTTGTAATCCTAGCATGGTATATAACCAAAGTGAATCATTATTAAAGCCTTAATTTCACCTTGAGAAATATACAGCAAAGAAATTAATCTAACACATGTAAAATGCTCCTGTCATGTAGTTTTCTACTATAGAATCCTTTATACTAGCAAGAAGGGAGAGTTATGGTTCTCAGGAATATATAACAATAACTTTCAAATTATTAGGCAGCCTTTTAAAATAATGGTTATAAATGCTTTGTAATAGCATATGAAGTAACTTAAACATGTTTTTTTTTAAAAAGCATGGCAAAAAAATTGAATGTGCACTAGAATTACAACTATGCAAATATATGTACATAGAGAAACAATTAGAAGAAAAAAACACAAAAAGAATAATAGAAATTCTGTGACAACAGCATGATTACTTTATTACTAAACTTTCTGTGGTACTGCTAAATTAGTAATGTGTTATCAATTTCCTATTTTTAAAATTGCCTTTGAGAAAGATACTCAGCTGTCTATCTTTTGAGCTAACTATTTAAAGAGCTTAAAAACAGAACTTGGAATACATTTTCTTTCTTTCAATACTTTGTCAGGTACTGAAGATTTGAGGATGAATTAGACATGGTCCCTACCCTTGAGGATGTTCAAATGTATAAGGGTCAAAGGCCTTTCAAATATACAGTTATGATACAGTGTCATGAACCTAATTGTTAGTATGGATATGCGATATGACACTTTAAAGAGAGAGTGATTAATTAAGTTAAATCAGTCAAGGAAACATTATTGAAGAGGTAGCATTGAAGCAGGGCTTTGAATAACAAGTGATGAACAAGTTCATCAGATAGAGAAGGGAAAACATAAGCAGACAGATGGAATCTGAAAACTCATAGCATATTATATTAGGTAATAGATGTGGTGGTTGAAGTGATGGGAAACAAAAATCACAACTAGCGTATTAAGTGCTTGCCACATGCTGAGTACTTTAAATAGATTATAGCTCTTTTAATCATCACAAAAATTCTAGGAAATATAAATTATTATTGTTCTCATCATTACCATTTTATGGATATGGAAACTAATGTTAGTAAAGTTAGGAAACCTGTCTGAGCAAGTCGCACAGGAAGTAGTGAAGATGGAATTTGCATCCAGGCCTGTGTGACCCTAAAGCCCTATCCTTGACTACCAACAATAACAATACTGAGGCTAGAAAAGACCTCAATGGCCCTATTTATAAAGTTAGACTTCATTCCATAATGCAAAATAATTAAAGATTCTTAGTACAAAATAATCAATGCAAAATAATCAAAGTTACAAAAGTTACATTTGGAATAGAGAGAGTGGAAGACCAGTTGGGAGCATAATACAATAACTTAGTAAAGCTCTGAATCAAGAAAATGGGAAATGAATGGAGAAGAGAAATTCAAGAGGCATTTCAGAGGGAGAACTGCAGAACTTAATGACCATTAAAGAAACAAAGGAGTCCGAAGTTTATACTTTCTTGACTAAGTGATAGTAAATCAATTAACCAAAAAAGGGAACACAAGTATGAGGGAATTTGATTGGGACAACTTGAATTTAAGATATTAGGAGTATATCCCCATGAATATATTCAATAGATGATTGTGGAGTGATGTCAGCAAGATGGCAGAATAGGCAGTAAAAGCCCTCAGCCACTCCCCCCCCCCCCCCCCCCCCCCGGCAGAAACACTGATTTAACAATAATATATGGACCAAACACTTTTATGAGAATTCCAGGATCTAGTTAAGAAGCTGCAGTACCGGAGAAAAGCACAAAACCAAAAACAGCTGTAAATAGGTAAGGAGAGTAATTTTACTTTACTTGCATGAACCCCTTTCCCAAGCTGGCACAGCTAAGAACCAAAAGAGATCACCTGAGTTCACAATATTTCCCTCAGGGAGAAAGAAGAATGTATATCCAACAATCCAAGCCTTTCAGTGTGCTTCTCCAGGGACCAGTTTCTATCTTGCAGGCGTCACATGGAGTGCTGATGGAAATGGCATAGTTTGAATGCCTGAGGGCAGCTAAGAACAAATAAAAAAGGCAGGTAGCTTACTGTGGCCAACAAGGCTCTGCAAGATTGGTGTAAGTACACAACTTCAATTCTTCCCCCCAGAAGGAACAGAGAGGAGTGGAGCATACACATCCTCAGAAAAAGTTTGAAAGGGGCCACTGGACTTCCCCCAAATGTGTCCCTCCTCTTACTTTCCCTCTTTTTTCTCTCTCCCTAGATTCCCTCAGACCTATAAATACCTCTCTCTTTTTTCCTTTCTTCTCTTTTAAACCACACATTCTAACTTTGCAACTAGAAAAGAAAAAGTTTGAGAATTTTTTAGAATCTCTAGCTAAGCTGATTGGTGAAGGTATTTCCCTGTCTAAATCAGTCCAGAAAGACTAGGAGAGGTGGCTATTCTTCAAATGTGCAGACACCCATGGAACATGGTGACTCAGGAAAACATGGTATCACCAAAGGACCAAAATATATCTCCATAACTGACCCTAAAGAAGTGGAGATTGGCTGGGCATGGAGCTCATGCTTGTAATCCCAGCACTTTGGGAGGCTGAGGTGAGAGGATTGATTCAGGCCAGGAGTTCAAGACCAGCAAGGGCAACATAGCAAGACCCTATCTCTACAAAAAAATTTTTAAAAAATTAGCCAGGTGTGGTGGCACCAGACTATAGTCCTAGCTACTTGGGAGGCTGAGATGGGAGGATAGCTTGAGCCTAGGAGTTTGAGGCTGTTATCGTAATTTTTGATGAAGAGGAATTCTTAATTTAATTTTGGGATTTATTAGTTCATTAAATATGAAATGTTTGATTTTGAATCAACAGTGTAGTTTATTATTATATCTTGAACAATAAGCAGTACAATTAATCAAAGTATGCGCCTAAACTATTAACAGTTTTGTCATTGTAACAGTAGTTTGTTCCTGCCATCAGTGAAGCAGCCGAGAGAGCAAGTGGTGATGAAATTACAAACAGTGTGTTCCACGGCTTGTTGAGAATTGAATATTTTTCCTTGCAACAAGTGATCCGAAGCCTGGAAGAAGTAGTAGTCATTTGGTGAAAGGCCTGGTGACTATGGTAGATGACAGAGAATTTCCAAGTCCAGCTGCGGTAGTTTGAGCAGCATTGTTTGTGCAACATGTGGTCAGTGTTGTCTTGCAAGAGAATTGGCCTGTCTCTATTGACCAGTCTCAGATGCTTAATTGCATGAATCCTCATCATTTTATCCAATTGGTTGCAGTAGACATCTGCTGTTAATCTATTGACCAGGTTTCATAAAACTGTAGTGCATAATACCAGCTGTAGACCACCAGACACCGTCAGCTTTTTTTGATGAATATTTGATTTTGGACTGTGTTTCAGCACTTCATCTTTATCCAACCATTGTGCCGAATGTTTGCAATTGTCAAAAATAATCTATTTTTCATCACACATAACAATATGGTGTAGGAATGGTTCACCTTTATGTCATGACAGCAAAGAAAGGCAATATTTTGAGATGATTTCTCTTCTGATGTTCGTTTAATTCATGTGGAACCCATATATCCAGCTTCTTTACCGTGTTTCAAATGGTCCAATACTGTTGAAATAGTAATGTTAAACCTTGTTGCTAACTCATACACAGGTTGGAATGGATTCACTTCCACTACAGCTTTCAGCTCATCATTATCCACTTTGGTTTCAGGTCACTCACATGGCTCACTTTCAAGATTAAAATCACTAGAATATTTATTAGTGAGTACAAGTGGTGTTTGTTTTTCCATTCTTCCGACTCAAATGGTACAAAAGCAATTCATGTAACCAAAACGTCTGTACCCCATAATACTCTGAAATTAAAAATAATAATAATTAATTAAATAAACTGAAAAAATAAAATCACAAGACTGGAACTTCTCAAACTATTGATGTACCGTATGTTCATTAGCCACAGTGTTCTCAAACACTTCCTTGATATACCAAGCTGTCTGTGCTGCATTGGTTCCATGACAGAACTCATATTTGAAAATAATACAAATTTTGACTTATCCATGGTTTCACAAAAATTGCTCTAAAAAATATGAAAGATAATCACAAACGAAAATGTGCATTTGAAAGACTGAGGATGTGCCTTCACAACAAAAATAAAACAAGAAGTGTCAAAGTGAAATAAATGTCAGAGATATCAACTGTCAAACTTAGCACTTAAGCATATAGGACCTTTCATACTTAATAACCTAATATTTGTCTTGATCTAAGATAAAGTTCTTCACTAATTCTGGGGGATTCTTTTCAAATACTGTCCATTTCCCATTTGTTCTATAATCTCCTTCTAGAACTCTGTTAAAAAAATTTTTTTATCTCAAAAAATTTAGAGGGTACAAGTGTTTTCTGTTACATGGATAAATTGCAGCATGCTGAAGTCAGGGCTTTCAGTGTACCAATCACCAAAATAGTGTACAGTTGTTCTGATAGGTAGATTTTTATCCCTTAGCCCTCAGCCGCTCCTCCTTCTTAGTTTCCATTGTCCATTACTGCTCTTTACCATATATAGCCTTCATTTAGCTCCCACTTATAAGTGAGAACATATGGTATCTGTTTTTCCATTCCTGAGAGACTACACTTAGCATAATGGTCTCCAGTTCTATCCAAGTTGCTGCAAATTACATTGTTTCATTCCCTTTTATGGCTGAGTAGTACTCCATGGTGTATACATACCACATTTTCTTTATTGATTCATCAGTTGATGGGCACTTAGGTTGATTTCATATATTTACTATTGTGAATTGTGCTACGATAAACATTTGGGAGCATGTGTCTTTTTTATAAAATGACCTTTCCTTTGGGTAGATACCTAGTAAGAGAATTGCTGAATTGAACAATAGGTCTACTTTTAGTTCTTTAAGGAATCTCCATACTGCTTTCCATAGCAGTTGTACAAGTTTACATTTCCACCAACAGCATATAAATGTACCTTTTTCACAGCAACCACAGCAACGTCTATTGTTTTTTGACATGTTAATAATGGTGATTCTGACAGGGGTAAAGTGGTTTTAATTTGCATTTCCCTGATAATTAGTGATGTTGAGCCTTTGGCCATATGTTTCTTGGCCATTTGTCTATCTTTTTTTTAGAAGAGTCTGTTCATATCATTTGCTCACTTTTTGATGGGGTTATTTGTTTTTTTCTTGCTGATTTGAATTCTCTGTAGATTATGGATATTAGCCCTTTGTTAAATATATAGTTTGTGAATATTTACTCCCATTTTGTAGGTTGATTGTTTATTCTGTTATTTTCTTTGCTGTGCAGAAATGTTTTAGTTTAATTAAGTCCCATTTATTAATTTACTTTTGTTATTGCTGGATTTCCTTTTGGGATCTTACTCATAAGTTCTTTGTGTAGGCCAATGTCTAGAAGAGTTTTTCTTACATTTTCTTCTAGAATTTTTACAGTTTCACATCTTACATTTAAATCTTTAATCCAGCTTGAGTTAATTTTTGTATATGGTGAGGGATAGGGATCTAGTTTCATTCTTCTGTTTGCATGTGGCTATCCAGTTTTCCCAGTACCATTATTGAATAGAGTATCCTTTCCTCAGTGTATGTTTTTGTCTGCTTTGTGAAAAATCAGTTGGTCATAGCTATATGTTTTTATTTCTGGGTCTCTATTCTGTTCCATTGGTCTGTGTCCACCTTTATACCAGTAACAGCCTGTTTTGGTTACTATAGCCTTGCAGTAAGTATAATTTGAAGACAGGTAATGTGATACCTCCAGATTTGTTCTTTTTACTTAGGATCAGTTTGTCTATTCAGGGTCTTTTTTTGTTGTTGTTGTTCCATATGAAGTTTTGGATTATTTTTTCTAGATCCATGATAAATGATGTTAGAATTTTGATAGAAATTGTGTTGAATCTGTAAATCACTTTGGGCAGTATGGACACTTTAGCAATGTTGATTCTTCCAATCCATGAGCATGGAATGTTTTTCATTTGTTTCTATCACCTATGATTTGATCAGTGTTTTATAGTTCTTGTAGAGATCTTCCACCTCCTTGGTTTTAAGTATATTCCTAGGTATTTTATTTTCTTTGTAGCTATTATAAATGGTATTAAGTTCTTGATTTGAATCTCGGTTTGACTGTTATTAGTATATAGAAATGTTAGTGACTTATACACATTAATTTCATAACCTGAAATTTTACTGAATTTATCAATTCCAGGAGTCTTTTGGTGGAATTTTTAGGGTGTTCTAGGTATAAGATCATATCATTGACAAACAGGGACAGCTAGACCTCCTCTTTCCTGATTGAGATGCCCTTTATTTCTCTTGCCTGATTGCTCTTGTTAGGACTTCCAGTACTATATTGAATAGAAGTGGCGGCAGTGAGCTTCCTTGTCTTATTCCATTTCTAGGGGGAATGCTTTCATCTCTTCCCCATTCAGTATAATGTTGGCTATGTATTTGTCATATATGGCTTTTATTATTTTGAGATATGTTCCTTCTATGCTTGGTTTGTTGAGGGTTTTAATCATGAAAGGATGCTGGATTTTATTGAATGTTTTTTCTGCATCTATTGAGATGGTCATATAGTCTTTTTTTTGCTTTTGTTTATGTGGTGAATCACATTTATTGATTTATGTATGTTGAACAATGCTTGCATCCCTCTGATGAAATCCACTTAATCATGGTGAAGTATCTTTTTGATGTGCTACTGAATCTAATTTGCTAGTATTTTGTTGAGGATTTTTGCATCTATATTCCTAAGGGATATTGGTCTGTATTTTCTTTTTTGTTGTGTCCTTTCTTTCCTGGCTTAGGTATTAAGGTGATTTGGCTTTATAGAAAGAGTTAGGAAGAAATTCCTCCTTCTCAATGTTATGGAATTATTTCTGTAGGACAAGTGCCAGTTCTTCTTTGTGGGTCTGGTAGAATTCAGGTGTCAATTCGTCTGGTCTGCGTCTTTCCTTGATTAGGAGAATTTTTTACTACTGTCTTAATCTTGTTGCTAGTTACTGGTCTGTTCAGGGTTTCTATTTCTTCCTGACTCAGGCTTGGGAGATTGTGTGTTTCCAGGAATTTATCCATATCCTCTAGGTTTTCTAGTTTGAGTGAATATTTTTTTGTAGTATTCATGAATTATATTTTGTATTTGTATGATATCATTTGTAATGCCTTATTTTCATTTCTGATTAAGGTTATTTGAGTCCTTTCTCTTCTATTTCTGATTAATCTGGCTAGCAGTCTACTGATTTTGTTTATCTTTTCAAAGAACCAACTTTTTGTTTTATTGATCCTTTCTATTGTTTTCTTGGTTTCCATTTCATTTAGTTCTGCTCTGAGCATTGTTTTCTTTTCTTCTGCTGGCTTTGGGTTTGGTTTGTTCTTCTTTTTCTAGTTGAGATCTGACATCAAATTGATAATTTGTGATCTTTCTGACTTTTTGCCATCAATATTTAAGGCTATGAATTTTCCCCTTAGCACTGCCTTTTCTGTATTCCATAGATTTTGAAAGCTTGCGTCTCCTTTGTTGTTTAGTTTGAAGAATCTTTTGATTTCCTTCTTGATTTCATCATTGACCCAATGATCACTCAGCTTCAGGTTAATTTCCATGACTTTGAGCAGGAACACCCAGGCCACAGCAGTGAGTTCAGGGCCCATGGTTTACTGCCCTGCCAAGGTTCCCCCTGTAGCAGCAGCAGCAGGGGTACATATCACCTGCCCACAGTATGCACACAAGTGCCAGGATTACCCTTTCTCCACACAGCAGGGACAAGGAAAAGACAGCAGTCACAAATCTGCCCCTTGAGCAAAAGTAGCGCTCTGGGTTTGGGATGTTGCAGTGGCACCAGCCGCAGCATCCAGGGCTTGCAAGCCAGCCATCCCTTCTCTTCGGAACATTGCAGCTGAATGGCCTCCAGTCAAGTCTCTGTATCAGGCCTGCTGTGATGGAGGGGCCCTTTCATTGATCCAGTTGCAATGTCCTCAGTAGAAGCATGCAGTCCAGGATTCTCTCCTGTGTCCCCTTCCCACATGTGGGAACCTTCCCAAATTACCTCCAGTCCTGCTCAACATGTCATGCCATTTCTATCTTCTTTGCTTCACTCCCACCTCCTTTCATGGATTCCCAGTGCTCTCTCAATTCACCAATTTTGATCCTGCCTGCATGAGCAGCATTGTACAGGCTGCTTCTAGTCTATCATCTTGGCCCTACTCAAAAAGTATTTCAGACCATCTCCCTCCATTCTCCACAACTATTAACTCCTCTATCAGGCTCATTGATCCCTCTGGATTGTGTTTGGGATAATTTCTTCAGAAATTACTTCACCAATTCTCTCTTCTGCTATAGCCAATCTTCTAGTTAATCTTCCCATTTGAATTTTGAATTTGAATTATTAGTTTCTAGAAGTTCTAGTTATTCTTAATATCCACTTGTTACCTATGTTTTCGAGGTTTTCTTTTATTTCTTAAATCTATTAAATATGGTTAAATATTCTGATAATTCCAATGTTTATAGTTTTGGAGTCTATTGTTTTGGTTGATTCTTACTTATGATGTCTTATTTCCCTGGGTGTTTTATAATTTTTAACTGCAAGAGTTCAATTTCCTTGGAATTCTAACTGTAGTATGTAGTCGAGGCCTAGATTAAAACCGAATTCCTCCAAATGATTTTTGTTTTTGCCAGTCCTCTGAGCACACTATCATCCAGGAAGATTCTAGGCTAAATTTTCTACTTGAAGTCCTTTTCAGATCCATTGAGGGCCAATTTGTGCTTATACATTTTCAAGGATGTTTTTAACTTTTTTTTTTTTTTTCACATTCCTTGTGTTATTGTTAATACAGATAAATTTCCTTGGTGTTTCCTTCTTTGTTTCACTCTTACACATCTCAGCTTTGTATAGGGGTATCCTATTAGGTTTTCTACCATGAGTGGACTGGCAAAATGGAAACCCAGTATTTCAAGATTCAGCAGAAGTCCTCAGAACAAAAAAATTAGATTTCACACTCCTCTGTTATAGTTCCTGGTTTATTTTTTAGACATGGCTTTTTTGGGTCAACTCATTATGCATTTAAAAATGTTAATATGAATGTTTTATTTTATCCAGTATTTTTTATCCATTCAAAGGGTAACTTAGGTATCTAATCTACAAAAATATACATCCAGACCTCTATTTTCCTTTAGTGATCAACTCAGCTTTCTTGCTTCCCACATTGTGGAAAACCTTCTGTTTTAAAACTCTGTTCTACTGCTTTAGGATCTCTGAAGTAGAGTCTACAGTTCTCTACTGTGACTTACTGTGCTTCTTTCCTATAGTAAAAAGCTAAAATTATTTACTTAAATACATGTAGTTAAAATGGGCCTACATGGCTAGTCTGGCTCTACATGTGTACAGGAGTATTGTTTCCAGTTTTTAAAAAATGTGGTAAAAATACAGTAAATAGCTTCTAATAAACCAAAGATTGCTATATTTAGTTGGAACAAAAGGACTTTCAGGGTCTCTCAAGTATATAATGCTTCTCTTTATTTCCTGTGTCAGTGTTTTTTCAGATGCTCAATGTTGTTGGAAGGCTGGTCTGGGGATTTAAAAAAATTATTGTACATTAGAAGCAATTTCAAACACTAGGGTTCTGTACACAGCTGTCACAAAAAGGTTTATTTATTTGAAATCAGATGCATTGGTTTAATCATAATAACTGATGTTTAGTAGTAAATACATTTATACATGTCCAAAGGTATGTATGAATTTCTCATGACTGTTATATCACTAGAGGAATTAAGTTCAGTCAACAAACATGTTGCTTCCTGTAATTAAGGCAATGTTAAAGGTGAGGAGAGATAAGTAGCTGGAAGGAAATTAAAATAAGAAAGAGGGAAAGTGAGGAGATGATCTGCCACTTGAAATGAGAAATACGATGTGGTTCTTCATGTCACCAAAAGCAGCAGTAATTCACCACGGATGTGATAATGCTATCAACATGGTTATGGAGATGCCTTGTTTTTTGTGCAGAGTAAGGTTGGATGATTTTCCCAGATTAGGAGTATTACAGTAGAGAATTACTTTAAACCTCACCAAAGGCCATATACTTAGGTAGGACTCCAACAAATTCCAAAAATCAAAAGCAAAACAATAATTTACATATCTAGTCTAAAATTTTATGTCAGAAAAATTATTTGTTCTTAATCCAGCTAGCTAATAGATATTTCTCATCATTCTTATATTTTGAGATAACAAAATAGTACTGTGAAATTAGGAAATAACTTTTACATTCAATCAATAAATACATGAGCTAATGGCTCAGATGAACTGCCTAAGAAGAGAACATGCATTTGTTGACTAGCTCAGACTCTACAAAGGAAAACTTACTATTACTAATATTAAGCACTTAAAAAAAGTTAGAAAGCTAGTAAATTCGTGGGTGTTAAAGAAGTGAAGCAGAAATGCAACTGAAGGAAGAACTCAGCCACTACTCAAAAGATCAGCGAGATTGATAATATACTCCAATTTTTCTACTCTCTGAAAAATTACATAATGTAATGTTGCTCATCATAGACCCACATGAACACAAACTTGTGCATTTTAGTACCACTGAGCTTTATCTTTAAAAAACTTTGGATTGGGCCATAGCTTTCTTTCCCCTGAATAAATTTTTCTCCCTCAGTTAATCGTAACAAAAAGAAAATGTAGAACTAGCCAGATGCTTCAATGATTAAGGAAATTGTTTTGGTGTAATCCAAAAAGGAATAAAGCCAGGAAATTTGCAAACCTCAGGACATTTTAGACCACACCCAATCTGCTCACATAGGTGGTGTGACTCCTGTTTGGCAACTTCTAAAACAGCTACATGTACCATGCAGGTTCAGCACTTCAGTCTTAAATATGTGTGGCCTGAGTTGGCTTCCACCAGCTGACTATCTTATTTCATGAAATCCAAATCAGCCATAATGTTAAACATCCTTCTAACTAAATCAAACTTGAGTGCAAAACTGCCAGGCAAGCAAATGGCAGGAGAACAGGACTCCTAGCTTTAATGATTCAAGAACTAGTTACTTACTGACTCATGTTAAAGAAAAAACTGGATTTGTAATAAGTCTTCACTTGATTAAAGGAAAGCTGAATAATCCTGAGAATTCAGCAAACACCATAGCAAATCGGAGATGTGCTTAGTGATTTAGGAAGAGGAAAATAATCAGTAACTCTTAAAACATTTGGTAAGCTAGGAAGGTCATCTTTCACCATAGGTACAAATCAGATTCTACCTTGTACCTCAGGTTCAAAGGATTTTGGTACTGTTGAATTTCTTTCCTACTAATATGTTTGTTCATTGGGAATTAACATTATGAAAAATATAGTGCTTTGTGGTATGTTTTCTATAAGCACTATAATTTCTGTTACAGAACAATGTGTTTTATTTTTGCCATAAGAGAAAGTGAGGTTGTCCATGATTTGGGTTTTTTCCTCTACTTAATGTACTTTGGAGTTTTAACCTAAAAAGGTTTTTTTTTCCCTGCTGCTTTTGAAAGGAAAACATAAGGCTTTGGGTCTATGTAGAAGTGGAAGACTAGTATTTTTAAACATATGATAACTCAGGCCCTAAAAGACATTTACCTGTTCCAAAATCCCTTTGATATAATTTGTTGCTTTAGATTACGCTACTTGAATTTTTAATGTAAAAAGAAAATTTTAAATTAAAGTATCAAGAGAAGACATATTCATACTCAAAACAGAAAGGGGAACTAGCTCCTACTCCCACTCAGTAAAAATTCAGATCTTATTTTATCATATGTTCTTTAGAAACTAAGGTCTAGTAAGTATAAAATAGTATTTTCTATGGTAATATATTGACTACTTTTATTCATTTTTAAAATCAAGACTTTGATGGAACATTATGTTTCTAACTTTTTCACTACCCTGACATAAAACCAACCAACTTGCTATTTTCCAAATGATACTTTATTTCAGGGCTCTGTTGCAATGTTAATAATCTTATTCATTTGAATCTATACAGAACTCATCAGGAAAATCAGCAAGAAAAAAACCAAACAACCCTATCAAAAGTGGGCAAAGTATATGAACAGAAATTTTTCAAAAGAAGATAGACTAATGGCCAACAAACATGAAAAAATGCTCAACATCTCTAATCATCAGGAAAATGCAAATCAAAACCACAAAGAGATGTCACTTATCTCTAGTGAGAATGGCCTTTATCAAAAAGTCCCAAAATAATAAATGTTGGTGTGGATGCGGATAGACAGGAACACTCATACACTGCTGGTGAGACTGCAAACTAGTACAACCTCTATGGAAAGTACTATGGAGATACCTCAGAGAACTACAAGTAGAACTACCATTTGATCCAGCAATCCCATTACTGGGCATCTACACAAAAGAACAAAAGACATTCTATAAAAAAGATATCTGCACTCAAATGTTTATAGTAGCACAACTCACAATTGCAAAGACGTGAAGACAACCCAAGTGCCCGTCAATACATGAGTGGATTAATAAAATGTGGCATATATATACCATGGAGTTCTTCAGCCACAACAAACAATGGTGATCTAGCGCCTCTTCTTGTATCATCCTGGATAGAGCTGGAGCCCATTCTACTAATTGAAATATCATAAAAATGAAAAAATGATTACCACGTGTACTCACCATCAAATTGGTATTAACTGATCAACACTTAAGTGCACAAAAAGTAGTAACATTCAGTGGGTTTCGGGAAGATGGAAGGGATAGGAGGGGATGGGTATATACGCATCTAATGGGTGTGGTGTGCCACACCCATTAGTTGTCTGGGGGATGGACATGCTTGAAGCTCTGACTAGGGTGGGGCAAAGGCAACATACGTAACCTAAACATTTGTACCCCCATAATATGCTGAAATAAAAAAATTTAAATATAATAATCTTATTTATTTCCTTATATCTAAGATTCAATAATTTACCAATGTTTTAATTGTTGCATCAAAACCTAAAATAAAATTAAATTTCTAAATCAAAAATTGTGTTTCCTGATGCAAAATGGAAATGTTAAATAATACCTGAACTCCTTCTAAATTCTCCAAGTAAAGTTTACAGGAGTATTCTTTCTTATTTAAAACATCAACTAGAACTGAATCTAATGGCTAGAACCTTAACAATAGCTATATTTTAAATCACATTTTAGGAAAATATGTTTCCATGTTTATGTTTGCTATAAATATTAATAAACATTTATTCTTCCAAACTAGTTTTAAAAATTTATCCAAATTTTATATTGTTTATGATTTTAGTTTGGAGGATGGATGCCATTCCATATACAACTAATTGGCTAATACTAAACTTCATAACTCCATGTAGCACTAATTTAAAAAACAAATACATTTAGAATCTATTTTCTAAAGTCGCCTTTCAAGCTCAATTTCAAAACTTTGTAATAAAAACATGTGCCATCCCATATCTATTTCCTATCAAGCATTGTATCATGGAGGCAGTCACACAAATGACTGAGAAAAATAGAATTTTTACTAAACGCCACTCTATTTCAAATCTATCACATCCAGCTCATCAAGTCTCATAATTTTTAAGTTTTAATATTTCTTAAATCTGTTCATTTTCTCTCTTCCCTTTCATCCCTACCATAGGTGTTTTCCCCCACCCCCTTACCAGGACTAATCTCCTTGTCTTTTTCTACCAGTTCAAGTCTGTTTTAAGTATGTCAACTACGATGTTAGTAAGAGCGTTACTTCAATGTGGACAGTACCTTAGTAGATTCCCATCATCCACAGGATAAAGTCCAAGCTCCATAGTATGACATACAAAGCTATTGGTAATCTGGCTACTTTCTGTTTCTTCATTTAAGTTTCTACTAACCCCTGCTTTTTAGTCAACAAATATTTATTGAACTATATTTTGCCAGGTGTCTTCCATGGATTACATGTTCATATACTTTGCCCATTTTCATTGATTTTTTTAAAAATTCATAAATATGCACTGAATTTATACTCAATGCTTTTTCTTCATCTATTAAAATGCCAGAATTAACACATTTTTACATAATAAATTCTTTAAAATGTTAAGTTTTAATCAATTTAAAATAGACAAAAATTTATGTGGCCCTACTTACTCTAAAATTGTGTTTTTCAGTGGTGTTATTGACTCATGGCAGCTACAATAGGAAGGGCCAGAGTAAAGGTGAGGTGGGAGGCACAATCTTCTCTTTGGACTTCAGAGGCAGACCTAGATGACTTATTTTCCACCTACCTTTGTTTTTCATTATTTAACATCCATGTTGACTTTAGTAACTACCATCTTCAACTACTCAGTCCATCCATCTGTGGATCACCCCTCAGGGTGCCCATCATCCTTTGGATCTTCAATATCCATCAAGATCTTAAACCGATCATTCCAAGACCTTTTTGACCTGCAATCAACATCAGTCATGCATTGCCAAGATCACAGTGTGGAGCCTACTCTAGGCAAAACTCTGTGCTAAGCCTTAGGGATACAAGGAAAAAAGGAGTAACAGCATAATGCACAAGTCCAGTGTGAAAGAGATAAACGTGTCTTTTTGCTTCCACAGAATGTGGCTTTGCCCCTTCTGTATGCTAGAACCTGCCCTTCAAGGCCTCTGCCAATTCCAGTGATCTTTTCTGAGATCTCATTTTGCTTATTCTCCCTGCCATTATCTAATGCAGAGCTCTATAAATTATATTTCCTTGGTTCTCCTTTATAATATTTTCATCTTCCACCCTCCCAAAATTTTAATAAGCCTTAAATTGTAGCCCCTAACTTTCTGCTCTCTTCTCTCTATATTTGCTTTTTTTTTTTTTTGAGACAGAGTCTCACTTTATTGCCCAGGCTAGAGTGAGTGCCGTGGCATCAGCCTAGCTCACAGCAACCTCAAACTCCTGGGCTCAAGCAATCCTGCTGCCTCAGCCTCCCAAGTAGCTGGGACTACAGGCATGTGCCACCATGCCCGGCTAATTTTTTCTATATATATTAGTTGGCCAATTAATTTCTTTCTATTTATAGTAGAGATGGGGTCTCACTCTTGCTCAGGCTGGTCTTGAACTCCTGAGCTCAAATGATCCGCCCACCTTGGCCTCCCAGAGAGCTAGGATTACAGGCTTGAGCCACCGCGCCCGGCCTCTATATTTGCTTTTTCTTAAGAATTTCATGCACATTGATTGCCTCATCAACTTCTATTTGGGCATTTCCCAAATAGTAATCTGCAAGGATTCATAGAGTCTATGGGGGGCTGGGGAGGCAGTCATGATGTTAAAATTAATATTATCTGTTTCTGTATTTTTTAATGCAAGTAAAAATTATTTTTAGAATATTCTCCTAAAATGAAACTTTTGGAGAACCTGGGAGTACAAGCACTGTGATAGTAACAGTGATCTTTAGAAATCAGAGGAAGGTGCTCCAGGTGAAGTTACTGACAGTTTATAACTCCACAGAGCGCTGCTGGTCATGATGATGGTATTCATCATTACTTAGTTTTTTAAATAACTTATTTTTGGTTCCTTAATACCTAATTTATACCCATAAGCAGTCAGTGGTTGAAGAAAGCACAAAAAAATGCTGAAACACATGATAATGAGGAGTACAAATAGGATAAATGTTCAAATTTGCCTCAAAACGATCTTCCTTAGATGTATTAATCATAATTCTTTAAAACTTCATCACCATTTCTTGTACCTCACAAAAGCAAATTAATAAAATAAACTATAGTGACAAATTATGTCTAATTTGATTTTATTTCAACTGGGAGTAAAATCTACTAACATCTATAATGTGTTATTTGTAATAAGTAACAACCATTTCTCTTATATCATAATTTGAAAATAAAATATAATAATTCCGAAAACTTTGCTAAATCACTTTGTAACATGATGCAGAAAAATTGGAAAATAATTTTTAAAATACCTAACAGAGCTGGCAAGATTGTATACTATTATGAAAGAGATCATTCATCCAAAAAGGTTGGGAAAAATTATATACATCAGTGATTCACAAAGTGTTTCCTCAGAACAGCACTTGCAAAAAATTATTTAATTTTAAGAATAATGCTTTCATTATTTTAGAAAAAAATGATGCACATTTAGTTTAAAATGTGCCAGAAAATAATTTAAGAAAAATTGAATAATGATTATTTTTAAATAAAATTTTTTTTAAATAAATGGAAAGCAATATTGAAATTCAAATAAATCTTCACCTCCACAGAAGATATGGCTGCTAAATAAAACATTTCTACAAAGGTAAGAAAAAAATTTTAAGAATCTTTGATGTCATTTTTGAAACCATGTTTTAAAATTTAAACTGTCTCCTCACAATGAAAGATTATCACACTCTTCCTCATTATCTACCTTGCACCCTACTCTAATTTTTGTTTTATTTTTCTCTTTAGATCATCAAAGCTTAAATTTGTTTTATTCATTTTATTTTGTGAAAATAATTCCCAGTTGCTGTAGTTCTATTTTTATTTTTAAATAGGAATAATGAAAATATTGCACAAGTATTTAGATTAAATGAGTTACACAGAAATTCCTTATACATTTTAACATGCTAGAGAAATATCTGTCCTAATATATTAATACTTCCCACTCTTCTTTACTCACTTTTTCAAATTCTCCATCCTAGTAAGAAAGGTTTACTTACTGTGTCTCTAAAAGATGTTTTGGTTTCCCCTCTTTAAGACTGATACATAAGTTGTTCCCCTACCTAGAATGCCAACTGTCTATCTAAAAATATCCAACTTTCAATATCAAGACCGAGCATTTTCCTCTCATAAGTCTTTACGGAACCCTCCAACCTTCAGTGGTATTTTCTTCTGAAGATGTATGAAGATGTACATCACAAACATATTAAGTCACTTGCAATTAAAAATTACATATATTGATATTGAACCATTGGAAACCATTGGCTGATTATACTATTAATAAAATAATTTTCATTCTTATACATTGTCTTTCAGAGTAAATTGTAAGCTCTCTGAAGGCAAGATCTAAGTATTAGATTTTTTCTCCACATTGCCTTTTGTTTTGTACATACCACCATCACCACTGTATTCATTTTATAAGCTTCCAGAGACCAGGGAATATAATTGTGCAACATCGTTTGGGCATATACAATGTTCTAAGCTGTTAGTATACATTTAACTAAACTTTGCCTCTGAGACTGACAGTGTTCAAAAAATAAAAAGATATACACAAATTACAATGAACGTGATCTACAAATTTCAATGAATATAATTTAATGTATGAACATTAAGGAGTTAATTCTTGGTTCTTAATATTAAGATCCAATATTAAGAAGGTGTTTCTTTGTTCTTAATTTTAAAAAGGTACTTCTTGGTATACCTAAATATAATTTTATGAACATGAAATATTATAGACCAAGGTGGATTAGTTTAGAAAAGTGGCTTGAACTGAATGTGTAGTAAATCCAAAACAAACACTGAAAATTGTTTTTAAGAAGAAATACCAGATACTAATTAATTTACTTTTATTTTCTAATCTGTTTCGCTCATAAAAGTTGAGGGCAAAAAAATGTTAAATTAGTTCATTTAGATTTTTACTTGTTTTAAGTAAATGAAAAGCTTGTATAATATTATCAGTGATGATTGTTTTTCCTTTATTGAAATAGAACAAAAAAAATCAAGTATCATTTTACATAGGTTAATTTTCCATATCAAAATTCCACTTGAAAAGTGTCATATCAACTGACAAGGCATGATATTTAGTTTTTAACTTTTGTGTTTTAATATTATTATGCAAATTTATTATACTTCAAATGTAGTCAGTTATATGTAGAGTACTATGGCACACAACTGCAGTTGCATTTGGTGTTCTTGGAATATATGGATGCAAGTAACAAGAAGCTACTGCTTCATTGCCAAGAAGTCAAGTTTAATTTGCTTTCTTTTCCCCTCTCTCTTCAACTGGCCAAAATACAAGTTCCACTGCAAATGCAACAACCAGCAAACACAGATGCCATCATAAATATATAATGCTGCCAAGTAGGAAACCCTACATTGACAAATAACAGAACTCCCCATAGCAACTGGAAGATATTCTGGGCAGCATATTTTAAAGTCTTAAGGCTATATTATAAATGAAATGTATGCATCCCTTACAACTGAAAAATAAGTTTTTGGTTTTTTAAAAACTGACATTTACTGTTACTCAGTGGCTAATTTTTCTGTCTATTTCATAGCCTTAGTGGATTGAGCAATTTTATAAATCTTTCATTCTGAAATTCTGCAATACTTAACTACTATCACAGAATTCCTGCTGAGACTTAAATAAAATTTGCCACACTCAATTAAAAAAAAAATCGCAAACAACTTTCCAACTTTGCTAACCAAATTCATAGTCTGATAACCTAATTTGGGTGTTAAAGTTTAACAGCTGAATGACACTCCTCACCACCATCAGTTGGCTTGGAGACAAAATGTGAAATCAATAAATATTCATAAGTGTCTACTGAGGGACCAATATATGTTAGATGTTGTAGGGGAAAGGAAATTGAAGACAAGTACCCTAATTTCTAGGAATTTTTCCTCTCATTTCTAGAAATCACTAATTCAAGATGCTAATAAATCAAAGCAGTATTCCGTTGGGAGAATCTGATCTCTTGTGGACCATTTGATAAGAAACATCATTTGCCCACAATTGTAATATCTGAACACCTTTAAGTAAAAATTCCAAGAATTACACACCAACAAATACACAAACCAGAAGAGAACAGGATCTTTTTAAGGCAGAGATAATATAGGTTATTTCCGTCTGCAAATAGCTTTGGTTTTAAACCTAAAAATATTTTGTATTGATTCTAATGAAATCTTTCCCTATCACAATCACTATGACATGTCAATGCTTTTTGACACTGCCTACAGGCCTCAGTATCTTATGCATTCTTTTCTCAATATAACTATTTAGGTCTATGAATGAATTTTAAAACCAGTTATTTCTAGTTTATCCCCCACCCAAGAAAAATGCAAGTATCATGTCCACTTGAAAACCATAAGAAGACAAATAAAAGGTTCTTTCACTCACATTCTGTTAGAATTTGAAAAATGTTACCTATTAGAATATTTATATTGCTAGCAACAAAGCTTACCAAATGGTTATGTCATTTAAAATTAAACTTAAAAATTCATTTACACCAAGGTTAATGCACACTCTGTGTGTATTTATGTATATCAAAGTGTACTATTTATATATCTTTCAAGTAAATTGGGCTTTAAAAATTATAATTCCTGAATGTGATTTGTTATTTATTTTACATGGGCACATTAGGTGAATTGCTTAATCTGGAACTGTTAACAAAACTATTCCATAGCAATCTTAAGAAAGTTACATGCAAAAAACAAGAATATATACATGACACAATTCCACAATTATTATAATATTTGGCCTGATTTCGTTTAAAATATGCTTACTTTTTATAGTTTAAAATAATACCAAACCAGTCTGCAGTTTTTATAATTTAAAAAATTAAAAAACTCTAGGTGGCGTACTTCTACAAGCTTGTAGGAGGAAAATTATACATTGAAAATCCAGCTTTTTATTATTTCTAATCAATGACTGTTAAAATTAGGAGCTGAAAACTAGTCCACTGACATTTGAGATTTTGTAATAGAAAAATTAAGTACAAAATTAAAGTTATTAAAATTAGGACATAATTTAAACCACAAAATACTCCATTTAGACTAGTAAATATTTCCAAGCAGGAAAAACTTTACTATGTAGAGATTCTCATGTAGAACAATGAAATATTCAGCAGTAGCCACTCCAAAATGAAAAGAAACAATACTGTATTAAACTGTATTTACATGTTTAACTTTCATATTAAAAAAAAAATCCTTCTCTTTCTAATATTAATATTTGTAAGACTGCGTTTGTGCAGGCGTCAGAGTCATTTCCAAACATACATATTTTGTTGCCCTTAATATTTAAAAACAATTCCGTATACATATAAGGACAACAATATTAAATATCCCAGTGACCATCAGGTACACTACCCAGATCGAGCTGGTGCCAAAGGGTGGTGGGTTCCTAAGTGCAGCTCTCTCTTGGGTGCCACTCAGGATGCAACCATTTGGCACCACATGGATTTCCTAACTGCTATTATAATATTTTTTCTTAAATCATCATATCTGTGGTGCTATTTGAAGTTCTTTTTGGTAAGACCCTTTTAGATGTAGTATTTCTTCAATTGTTTTATTTGGAACCACCCAATTTTGAGTCCCCTCACAAGCACATTTATCTGAGCAGTTTGTTTTTAATCAGAGTTAAGTGGACCATTGGGGAATTACTAACCAATGGGGCTGTGTTGTCTCCTATCCTCTCTTGTCATACTAAATATGACAGGTAGACCAGTACGGTGAAACTAGATCCAAACTCAGCTGTCATTTGAGCCCAACTCTTGAAACCACTGGCTATAGTCACCACTCTGGAGACCTTCAATTTAATTTTAAATAGATGTGATGTTGATGGCACACATTGCTACCTAGGGTTTTCAAAAGATGTGATACACTCACACTTTCCCATAATTCTTACCCATATTTTCATGCAATATTTAAGTTGCCTAAAAAGGAATCGAATCCACAATTAAAGGAAATTCTTAGTATTGTATCTCTCAAATTAGTTGGGCATGAGCTCAGATACCTTCAAAGTTACTTATCAATTCTATATTTGGAAAGATTCATCATTACTTGGACTTCTGCAGGTAGATGTTTCCCCAGTAGTGACTTATTTGCATGATTAATGTCTCCAAGTTTATCATTGGTGGCTGCAGTTTGTTGAGGTAGAAGAATCTTTCAGAGACCTAAAGACTTGAAAATGAATTTTATGTTCTTATGATGTTTAAGTACTCTTATGCTGACTAGTAGGGATATAATTTACTCTATTGGAATTCACTCATTTGTGGCTGAAAGTAGTTTATAGCAATATGCTTCTAATTTAACTTTTTGGGCATCCAAAGCTTTCTAAATATTAATCGGGTTTTTTGTATTAAAAAACAATGTATATAAAAGTTTTTATATTATTTTTGCCTTCTACTAAGCTCACTGTAATACAAAGCTCATACTTTATATATCCCATTGTCATTTTTATAATTGGGTGCAAAAATACACATATACATAATATTTACAGATATACATATGTATATATGAACATATGTGTATATCTACATATGAATAGATATAATGTTGCTTTCTAAAGACCACCCCCTTCTCTTCAAAAATACAAAGTTAAAAAAAAGAGCTGCAGAGGGCAACTAATATAAATCAAATGAATTCAGCTTTATTCTAAAAAAGAAAATAAGTGACAATTTTACCTGTGTACTAATTTTAAAATTTCAAAGAGAAAAAACATTCTATTAAATATGCAAAACAAACATGTATACCTTAGTTTTTTATTGACATCTAAAGAAAATAGAGTTGTTAAAAAATATAATACAAAAAGGGAAAAGGTGGAAGAGGGGATAACTCAAAGAATGCTAAGCACAAACACAATGTAAGAAACAAAGGAAGTAACAGGAAGATCTCCACAGAATCATGTGCTCCTTTCAATCACTGCTTTCAAATAAGTCTCGTCTACACCAATGGTTCTCAAATTTTAGTGGGCCTCAGGAATACTTGACAAGCTTGTTAAAATACAATTGCTGGGCCCCATCCAGGTTTCTCATTTAGTAGATCTGGGGTAGAGTTCACCAATTTTCATTTCTAGTAAGTTTCCAAGTGACCACACTTTAGGAACCATTAACTACTAGACTTTTCTATAGCCTGTCCATCTCTCTTAGCATTCACAATATCCTTAGAGTTGGGGAAAATTCTGGGGCTACTGATTCCAGCTTACATTTCTCAAAGCAGTCAAATTGCTAAGTATTGTTTTTTCCTATCACTTACGTGACATGTATGTGATCTCCTTGGCAGTGTTACCATTATTATTTGTGAGATGCAGATTAGATCTTGTTTTGTTTTTTTACCTTTTTTTATTTCAGTATAATATGGGGTACAAATGTTAAGGTTACATATATTGCTCTTTTGAAGTGACTTCCTGATTACAATTTCTTTTACCAGGGAACCAAGTTAAAAAGTGGAGTTTAGCTACTTCTGGAAGTAAGGTTCGTTAAATTATACCTAAATGTGAATAGTATTTTGAATTCTTCAAGTATGTCTCTGTGCAGGCATCATGCTAGAAGCTGGAAAACCAATCATGTACAAAAACAGATAGGGTCTCTGCCCTCATGGAATTTAAGAATCTACTGAGGGAGACAGATAATCACCTGAAAATATAATTAAAGTGATAAATGCTCCAAAGGAAAGGCACATGATACCTGTAATTTAAAAGTGTATGACAAACTTTCCAGAGTAGCTAAAAGCTTTACATTTCTACTAGCAATGCATGAAAGCCAGTCACTCTGCATAATCATCAGCACGTGGGATTATGTTTTATTTTAGCTATCCTAACAGGTATTTAGTGGTATCATAGCTTTAATTTGCACTTCCCTATTAATAGCTAATGATGCTGAACTTCTTTTCATGTGCTTATTTATCATTCATACAGCCTCTTTAGTAAATTGTTCAAGTCTTTTGCCCATCCTCTAATTAGGTTATTTCTTCCTAACGCATTTTGAAAGTTCTTTATATATTCTGTTCATGAGTCTTCTGCTGAATATGTGTTTGCAACTATTTTCTGTTTAATGGCTTGCCTTTTCATCCTTTTTAACAGGGTCTTTTGCAAAACGAGTTTTTATTTTTTACAAAATTCAACTTATTGCTTAAGAAACTTTATCAGTTGGAGAATCTTGGCTTAACCCTTGCTCAAGATTTCCTGTTTTCTTCTAAAATTTTAGTCCTACATGTTACAGTAAGACTCAGGACCCATTTAAATTTTTTATAAGGTAGAAGGTTTAGGTTGAGGTTTTTCTTTCTTTGCTATGACTTTCCAATTGTTCTAACATCATTTGTTGGATCTTCAATTGTTACAATTCCTCCACTGTTTATGTACCTTTGTCAAAAATCAGTTTTCCATACTGGTATAGGTTTATTTCTGGACTCTATTCTATTCCACTGATCTGTGTGTCTATCACTGTACCAAAACCACACAATCAGTACCAATACCACACTATCCTGATTATTGTACTTATGTCTTAACATCCATTGGTGTGATAACTCCAACTTAGTTTTCAAATTGCTTAGACTATTCTACATAGTTCCTTTGCCTTTTCATGTATTTTGGAATCAGCTTTGTCTACCTACAAAGAATCATTTTGGGATTTTCATAGGAGTTGTATTAAAACTTTAACTTAGGGGCAACTAACATTATAATATGTTGACTCTTTCAATCCATAAAAATAACATTTCTCTATTTACTTAGATTTTATTAGCATTTGTACTTTTCATCAAACAGATCCTGTATATTTTGTTGGATTTCTACTATTACATTTTTTTGACTATAAATGGTGCATATATTGTTAGCATATAGAAATATAACTTGATTTTAGTGTGTTGACCTTGTATTCTGTGATTTTGCTAATCCCACTTATTAGTTCCAGTAAGTTCTTAGAAATTTCTTAGGACTTTCTATGTAGACAATTGTGTTATATGCAACTAGGGACAGTTGCATTTCTTCTTTCCCAATCTGCATTCCTTTTATTCCCTTTTTGTATGTTATTGCACTGGTTAAAATGTCAAGTACTATGTTCAATAGAAGTGGTAAGAGTGCATATCCTTGCCTTGTTCCCAATCTTAGGGTGAATGCCTTGTTTTTCATCATTAAATATTAAGTTTTATAAATGTTCTTCATCAAGTTGAGGAAGTTTCCTTTTATTGGTGAGGTTTTATTTTGTATCACAAATGGAAGTTGAATTTTGTCAAATGTCTTTTCTGTATCAATTGATATAATCATGTTTTTTTTTCTTATTTTCTTCCTAATATGATGGATTACATTGGTTTTCAAATATTGAATCAGATGTGCATTTCTAGAATAAACCCAACATTGTTGTGGTGTATTATTCTTTTTATATATTCAATCTACTAATATTTTGTGTCTATGTTTATGAAAGCATTGGTCTGTAGTTCTCTTTTATTGTAATGTCTTTTTTTTATCTTCTTATTTTGGTCTTAAGGTAATACTGGTCTCATATAACAAGTTGGGAAGTGTTCCCTCCTCTTGTATTTTTTGGAAAGATTGTGTACCACTGGTGTTATTCTTTAAATGTCTGGCAGTTTCTACTATGGTTAACCATGTATTTACCATATAACCCAGCAATCAGATTTCAGGTATTTATTCTAGAGAAATACAAACTTTACGCTCATATAAAACTCACTACATGTATGTTCACAGGAGCTTTATTTGCAATAGGCAAAAATTGAAAACTACTCAAATGTCCTTCCGTGATGAATGGATTTTGTGGTACATCATACAATGGAATACTACTTAGCAACAAAATGAACGAACTACTGACACCAACAACATTGAGAATCTAAAGGTCAATAAGCTGAGTGAAAAAAGTCAGTCTCAAAGGGTTACATACTTTATGACTCCATGTATATAACATTCTTAAGTGACAAAATTGTAATTATGGAGAACAAATCAGTGGATATCAGGCATTAGGGTTGGATGAAGGTGTAACTTTAAGGAGTAGCAAGAGGAAGTTTCTTTGTAGTGATGTAAAGTTCTGTTCTGTATCCTGATCATGATTATGGTGATGGTCTACACATATAACATTTCATAAATAGAAAAAAGGCATATAAAAATTGTAAAATCTGAGTAAGGTCTGTACCTGAGTTAATAGTACTATTGCAATGTCAACTACCTAGGTTGACAATGTACCATGGTTACATCTTCTCGTGAGTCTTAACATGAGTCTTAAAGTATTTTGAAATACCATGTTATAAAAAAATTACACGTAGGCAAAAAAAAAAAAAAAAATGTATGACCAAGGGGCCTGATCTTAGTATTCTGAAAGAAGAGTCAAGAAAGGTTTCATTCTACACAGAGGGAATGAATACAAAGTTTGTGAAAATAGGAAGCATAACAACTTCATGAAATTTAAGTGCAGCTGAATTCACAGACAGGGAGAGTAGAGAGAGAGTTTACAATCAAGGAAATTCTCCTTTTGGTTCTGATACTACACAGAACCCCATGGTTATGTTAAGAGCCAACAAATGGAAAACAGAAGAGTTTTAACAGAGGGAGCTGGGGGAGGGGAAGCAAAATGGCATTATTAGTGGTGTCTAGTCATATTCTGCTCCAATGGAGAATCGATTTAGGGGAAGGGAGATTGCAGGAAATCGAGCTATCAGGCTACTATAGCAGTACAGGAGTTGTGTAATGGCAATGAAAATGGAGAGAAATAGACAGATCTGAGAGGCATAATAGAACATAAAATAGATGGGAAGTGGTCGTGGCTTAAAAGACTGAATACTCGTTAGATTGGTAACGTGAAACCAGACTGTTTTGAAGGAACAATGGAAGAATTTGAAGAATTAGATGGTAAGAACAGATACAAGTTTAGACAACTAAAGAAATCTGGCAGTGAAAACAGAGAAATGGGTTAGTAGAGGGAGGGAGCTTTTGGAAATGAGGGAGGATATTTTAAGAAGTGGTGGTGACCTGAGCATATTTTAGTATTAGTAGGAAGAATCTAGTTCAAAGGAAAGAAGAGATGATGAAGAAACAGTGTAAGAACAAGTGTGAAGAAAGGAATGATGTGAAGTTTTGGTGAAAGCAGAACACTCTGTGGTAGAAGGGAATAACGGCAAGTTCATGAAACTGAAGAATAGCTAAAAAGAAAATGAGGGAGACAGTGGTGGGATATAACTCAGAGAAGGGTAGGCTACTTTCCTCCATAGGAGAAGAGAAGGAGGTGAAAGTTGGATACAGAAATAGGAATGTGTGATATTGGATGTGTTTTACTTAGTGACCTCTCTTTTTCTCTTTGAAACAGTAAGAGAGGTATACTGGTTTGCAAGGGCTGCCACAACAATACCAAAGACTAGGTGTCTTAAACAACAAAAATTTGTTTCCTCACAGTTGTAGAGGCTAGAAGTTTGAGATCAAGTTATCACCATGACTGCTTTCTTCTGAGGACCCTCTCCTTGGCTTATAGCTGGCCATCTTCTGAGTCTTCGCATGGTCTTTCCTCTGAGTGTCTGTGTCCTCATCTCATCTTCATATAAGAACACCAGTTACAGGGGATAAGGGCCCACCTTTATGACCTTATTTAAATTTAATTACCTCATTAAAGAACCTACCTGATCACATGCTTAAGTACTGAGAGTCAGGATTTCAACATAAGAGTATTAAGGGAACATAATTCAGCCCCAAACAAGAAATTAGCTGCTATAAGTGGGATGAAAGGTTCAATGTGAAAGACGTTTGAAATAACTGTTAAATACTTTGAAATTGTTCTCATATTGACTATTACATAATAAAATCACATCTTAAGTAGGTAATTGAGTTTAAATTCAACTTAAAATAAAATTTTTACTTTTTTATTTGATTAAAAATTATTTTAAAAATCAGAAAATCTGAATTCTAATCCTTCTTCTGCTAATAAGCTATGACCCCTGCATATATTTGGTTCTATTTTTGTCACTCTAAAATGGGTAGGAACAACATATCACATGATAGACATATGTATAAGAGGTTACTAGGAAGAGCACACTTGGGAACCCCTGACATCCTGGTTCTAGATTCTGTTCTATCACAGGTTAATTTTCTTGAACCTCAGATTCCTCATCTTAAAATGGAGTACAACTAAATCATCTCCAAAGTCCCTTGTAAAATCCTATAGCTCTATGAAATGAAGTAATATGAAGTTACTTTGAGATTAAGTGGGCTGTGGTATTAGAAGAGAAAGATTCTTTGAAATATTTGCCAATAAAAAGTTGAATTGTAATGCTTGCAGCATACCAAAACATTGGTCTTCCCTTTCTATTTTTTTTATACATTCTCCTCTGTCCCCAAATTAATATTATTGTTATGGTTGAAGCTGTGTAAATATACCTCTTTTTCACCTTTATTGACTTAGAATGCTAAGTGCTAGGCTGCAATACGATATTACTTTTTTTGTTATATGTAATTATCTGCTTGTTTTATTAATAAATGATTAAATTCCAACATAGCATTTAGGACATGTCCACAATAAGAGTTTTACATATTAAAAAAAAGTTGAACGATGGATATATTAGTCAGAAACATACATGGGCTGGGTGTTGTGGCTCACACATATAGTCCTAGCCAAGGCCAGAGGATCACTTGAGGCCAGGAGTTTGAGACCAGCCTGAGCAACATAGTGTCTCTACAAAAGATAAAGAAATTAGCCAGGTGTGGTGGTATGTGCCTGTAGTACCAACTACTCAGGAGGCCGAGGCAAGAAGCTTGCTTACGCCCAGTAGTTTGAAGTTGCACTGAGCTATGATGACACCACTGCACTCTAGCCCAGGCAACAGAGCGAGACCATGTCTCAAAAAAAAAACCCCAACCAAAACCAAATGGAAAAACATGGCTAAAGTAATAGGAAAGTCTTAAACAAACAGTTTATTTTTCTCATGTAATAGTAACTACAGAGGTTGGCAACTGACCATGTTGGTTCGAGCGTTCAACAACGCTATCACAGACCCAGGTTTCTCTCTAATCCTTCTTCAGCTCTATCTTTGAAATGTAACCTTCATTCTCACATTTGCCATTCATGGTTGTAAAATGACTGCTGCACCTCTAAAGCATCTTGTTGGCATTCAAGATGGCCAGAAAGAGGAGAAAAGGGCAAAAAGTGTCACCTTACAAAGCTCTGACTTTTTAAATTGAAAGGAAAACCCTTCCCAGCAGGCTTCTGTTCATTTCATCAACCTAACTATGTCATATTCTACATGTTAGATCTATGTTGTCTAATATACTATCCACCAGTCACATGTGGCTATGTTAATTTCAAAACATTAAAAATTAAATTGTTCAGTTGCATCAGCCACATTTCAAGTTCTCAATAGCCACATAAGGCTAGTAGCTATTACACTGGACAGCACATATATTTTACCTCTTTCACTGCAAAAAGTTCTGCCTTGGACTAATCAGACCCTAAGAAATGAAACCACCACTTTTGTTTCAGATCAATCAAGATGCAGCCTCTGGGGCTGGAGTGAAGTCCTAATCTCTTTGAGGAAAAGGGATCTTTGCCACTATCTGATCAAAATAGGATCCTGTTAAGTAAGGAGAAATAGAGGTAATAACAGTTGGGTGGTCAATTGTCTGCCACAATGGGATCCTCAGTACATTTAAGTTGAAGTTTATAAATCATTGCACATTGACAAGGTGCTTAACAAATAAAAATTTTTGGCAAGAAGTTATTAAAAATTTTTTTTAAAAGTGAAAGAAACTAAGGCAGGCAGCTATAGAAGGCACTAAATTACTTATTACACAAATATAATTTCTAAAGTAAACTAATTTAGTGATTAATGAGGAGGAGGTTAGAGAGGGAAAAGATAGTGGGACAATAGGCAGGCACTATTTTCTTTAAAGAAAGCATAAATTTGAAATGGCTCATCATGCTGAAAATGCAGTTACTAATTTTACGCCAGAAAAGAGTATATTTTTGTGGTAACAAAGATTAGTCAAGAATTATTTTCACATAAGAGGAGTTATTTCACGGAAGATATTAATCAGCTGATCAATACAGCAGAAAAAATAAAAGACTGTAACATGAAAGATTTGACTAGATATGGAGAATAATTTACTAATAGTAAGAATTGTTCATAAGGTTAAAAGATGCTGATATTGACAATAGTCTTCTTTCTGAAGACTTGCAGGTTGTCAACTTCTCATAATCCCCTACTTGCCCAATACAGCAAAGACAAATCTGCACAAGCCTCAGTGTATTGTTTATAAAAATAAACTAAATTTATATATATACATACAAAATGAATACTAACAATAAAATATTTGCCCTGAATGAACAATTATTGCCTGTTTTAAAAACTAATTTGTGTCTAAATAAAGTTTAACTTTCAAAGACCTTTCTATTCTATTGAAATATGCAAAACATTGTTAAAGATAACATAATGATTATTATGAAAAGAGAAAAATAGCAAGAAATACCAATTAAAATGAAAGAGGTGATCGGATATGAGAATTGTAATAATCTGTCTCTAAAGCCAGTTTAGATTTTTTCATTTTTTCCAAAACTGAAAATAAATCAGCCATTACAACTTCTTTAATCCCCATTCTCTATGATCCTTAAATATTCTTTTATATACTTTACCATTAAAATGTTCAATAAATATAACTTGCATAAAGGTTAAATTTTAAGTGTTATAAAACAAATTAACCTCAAGGCATTTTATAGGTAAAAATCTCAATTATGTCCTATGTCAAAACAAAAATTTTACAAAGAGATATTACTGAACTTTGGAGAATGACATATTTTAAGCAAGATTTATCAGAATCACATTATAGCAAACAAAACAATTCAAACAGCCCACTGGAATCCAGAGCAAAATCCAACCTGACAGTACAAAGTCAAAATACTTTGCTTCTGTCAGCTACGGAGCCTGTGTATTTCCTATCACCAGTGAGAAAGAAACTGAGTTCTAAAACAATATATTCACTATGAAAACAACAAAATGGAGCTAGAATCTTCATATGCAAGTTTAATAAATCATCATGGTTTATTTAACAAGGTTATTTCTACATCAGAGTTATATTTTATATATATGTGTGTATGATATGAAGAGACTGATGTACAATCAATAAGTCTTAAATCTCTCTTCTATGGATTTCCCCCATCTTTCTGCTTAGCAGTTAAAAGGCATTTTTAGGTTTATATAAACATTTTTTACAACTGCCTTCTTAACAGAAAATTACTGTAGTATATAAATAGGACGGGGCATTTATTAAATAAGTCACAGGCCATTAAGTTCAATTGTGCAGTTGTGAAATCTAACGTCAAAGAGTTTTTGAAACCTTAAGACTGGGTGATCTGCAATGTTTCCAACATGTCTTCGACTGCCTTAAGAGAGTATTTGGTTTCCTTCTTACTTCGACCTGCAAACTAATTAAAAAAAAAAAAAAAGTTCAATTAGGCTCAATTTCAGTGGCAGGTTCAAAATCACAATCTTACCCTCACATTGTAATGAAACTGAACATTAACTATTTTATCACTAGCATGAAATCAAGTTAAGTTCTTTTGTTTCAATAAGAATAAAATTTGGGTTTTAAGGACAATTTTATTAAGATTTCACCTTCATTTGAAGTATACAAAGATTTCACTGCATACTTGGCCAATTTAAGTAGTATGATAACCTATAAAGTAATAGATTTTATTTTAAAACTATCCTATTCAAACCTGAAAACATTTATGAAATAAAAAGTATAATTTTTAAATGAAATTTAACATAGTTATGTAGGAATGTAAATCATTTCTACTTATCTAGTCTCTAAACAGATTTTTTAAATTTCAAACAAAGATATAAATGAAAGTACTTTTTAAAAAATATTTTAAAGTTGCAAGTAATCTATAAAATTATATAAAGTAGGTCATAATTTTTTTAGGTTTCCAGATTTACTGCTGCCTAATGATATTATGTTTCTGCAAAGAGCTGTCAAGTAAAACTCTATGCTCTAGAACCCGAATAAGTCAAAACAAAACAAAACAAAACAATGCTACATATTAAAATGATAAAAACATGTTTTAAAGTATGTAAAGTTATATTTTGCTTTACAAAACTAAACTGGGACTGAACTTTACAATGAAAACAAAATATAATGTACAGGCACATACAAAAAATATATACTATCTTTGTATATTTAAAAGAAAATTTATGGCATATTAAGTTCAATGTAGTATACATAATCAGTGAGGGAAACACTGTTGAATACCCCATGCTGATTTCAAAATGAGTTTTCTCACTGGACTAACAATTCCCATCATTTATCAGTCTGATTTAACACAACAGATTTACTAGATAAGTGTTCCTTGCGTGAATGGGGGAAAGTTTATTACATCTATATTACCTGTTTTCTCCCTTGTTAAAGTAGTGATTAAAATGTGGTATTAGCAACATCTAGTATTTTTAAGTTAACATCTAACCATTCAATACATTTTCAAGTGACTTATCATTCCTTCAAATAGCAACTCTGTCTTTGATTTATGACGTGTTTCTTCTCTTTTGTAATTAACTTAATTTGGCAAACTTCTCATGACCTGCTCAGAAAGATGAAGTGATCAAGCACAGGTAACATCATAGGAGCCATAGGCTCCAGGAATTGGTAACCTGCCTCTGACCCCTCTGTCTACAGCTTAACATTATGATTCCCTTACTTCCTAACCTAAACCATTAGCTTCTGTGGTTGAATCTTGAATTGACAGAGTAAATAAAGGGTGTTTCCAGCGGAAAGGCCAGGGGAGAAAAAAAGGTTATAAAAACCAAGATCACCTTGCCTTTCATAAGGCATCAGTAATTTAAGGAATCCAAATGTTAAAAATATGTTATAATTACAAAATATGGTAACAGCGATAACACATTTAAACCTTTGTCTTTTCATAATTTCCCTTGGGGAGTAAAGGATGTAGGGCACGCTCATTACTTCTATTATGCAGTTGATAAATTCGCTTTCATAAGGATTTACCAAGAACAGAAAACCTTTTCTTTTACCACTGCCTACCCAAGGTAAACAGGAATGGTCCTAATCAGATACTTAAAGGTTTAATTCTGAAAAAAGCTTTGATGGGTTGGTGGAGGGGTACAAAAAGAAGATACCACATCGTAACATTTATTCTAATGTTTTTAAATAGCAAAGTAAAAATGAAAAATATTGTAGCACTACAGTCATAAAATATCTTAAAATATACCATTTTTTTGGTTTGTACTTAAACATAATAAAAATAATAGGGAGTACAATTTTCAAAAATTAGCTAATTAAAAAAAAATCACTAAGATGGTGTCAACACTACTGACAAGCAGTGTAATTTAGAATAAACCAAACTAATTTACTTGTGTCAGAACAAATAAAAAGGAAGTTGGAAATATAAATCCATCACTTCAAATTTTACCTGACATGCAATTATTTTGTCTATTCCAGAATTATATGGTAATTTAACTGATTAAGTTGGAATCATATTTTTTCCTCAAATCATGATTTAATTTTCTATTTCCCAAAAGGATACTAATACAATCACTACTGCAATCATAAATAACATATGGATCACTAGCACAGACGGATTTAACAGTGTACCAAAGAAGCATTTATCTGGAAAATGATTGTGAGTAGGTTCACATTAAAATTTTTCATGAGCATTAATCAAATGTGCCTGCCTCTACTGAACATGCTAAACCAATTACCTAACTGAAGAGCAAGTAGAAGTCATATTCTGTTTCACTATTAAGTGGAAACAAAGAAAAAAAAAGCAGTTCTTAAAACCTAATTGTCTCCAATTTATAAATATATCTAGAAAAGTAACATAAGAAAAATTGATAATATATTTTATACTAGCTTATAAGCTTAGATATGAGTCATGAAGTTCTCAATTAGATCCTAGAGATTTACCTAATTAAAAAATGTCAACCTCTGAAAGTTATACTTTTCTATATTATTCAAATTCTGTATTTTTGTTTTCATACAGTTAGATTTTGCTTAAGTAAATTCTTCTTTCATAATTCTCTGTTAGAGCTAAAAGAAAAGTTACCAGAAAGAACACCAAAACAGCCATATAATAAAAACTTGCTTATCAACTTCAGAGGTCAATGACACTGTAATAACTGCGATACACTGGGTTAAAATTTACCTTCACACAATTTGTGGAAAATCATATGGATAGAAAAGTAATAGGATAAGTGAAATGGAATGGTAGACGAATAAATCTCAGAAACATCATGCTGACTAAAAGAATCCAGACACAGAAGAGCATATGACTTATGATCTCATTTATATAAAGTTCCAGTACAGGCAAACTAATGTTTGCTGATAAAAATCAAATCAGTGCTTGCCTGCCTCCCAGTGAAGAGGGTGGGGATTGACCACAAAGTAGCAGAAGGAAATTTTCTGGTGTGATAGAAATGCAGTATATCTTGAGTGGGGTGACGGTGAGAGGGGTGTATACTTTTGTCAAAACTCAAACTGTACAAATCTGTGTATTTTATTGCATGTAAATTATACTTCAATAAAATTGACGAAAATATACTAAAAGGATAGAACTTATGGAGTTATACAATAGTGTAATAAATTTCCAAACGATCATGTTTCTTTTCCCCTTGAGAGGTGAAGTATTACATCCCTTGAATCTGGGTTAACTGTGACTTGCTTTGGCCACTGGGATAATAGAAAATGTGATACAACTAGATGCTTAAAAAACATGTGCACATGGGAGTTTGCCTATTTGCTACTCTTGGAACCCTGAGATTATCATGTGAATAAGTCCAAGTTAGACTGCTGAATGAGAGACACAAGGCCCAGTACCCCCAGCTGTCAGAAAGCCAACTGTCAAGCTGTTGTTTAAGTGAGGCCATTGACCACCAGTATACTGCAGAAACATGTATGAGCCCAGGTGACACTAGTGGAATTACTCAACTGATCCCAAGCCAAACTGCCTACCAACAGAATCATGAGAAAATAAATTGGTATTTTAAACCACTAAGTTAGCAATGGTAATGGGTACAATTATTGATAGAATCTGATTCATAGGAAAAAAAACACATAACCTCTGTAGAGAAAGCAGAGAATACAAATGCTTCAAAAGCATCAAGAGATTTTATTCTAAATCTTTTACTGGTATCAAGAGATAAAAATAAATTTTCCAAATGAGGTGATTCCCAGTTGAGAAGTATTAGAAGTTGCTATACAGAAACCTAGCATGACCAACTGAGAGGTGTATTATCTTCCTGGAGTAGTACCCAAAATGAATGAGAAACTGTTGAGAACAATTCCTTGTATAATCCTTTCCTGGGAGCGAAGAAAAGGCAAATCACACCTTCAATAAAGATGTGGAAAACATTGCTGGGTACTATGGAGTTTACGATGCCAAACTCAAAAGACTGAAGAGTGCAGTGATGCTACCAGAGCTCTTTCCAAAAACATTTGAGTCTTTATCAAATAAGACTTCATGAAAAGGAAATGGATCTAATAACAAACAGAAAGAGAATGGTAGGGAGGGCAAATGTTATCAAAGAACAGGATTTGATTCTATGAACAATGGCTTAAAATACTGAAATGATGGATTCATTTCTAGTGGTAAGGTGCATCTCATAAGTCAAGGAAGGACATGTTTGCCTAGAGATCTAATAAAGGGGCCTTGTATCACTGAAGAGATGGAGAGAAAGAAAAAAAAAACCCAAACAACCCAAAACTCTTGAGGTCAGTTACGATTGAGAGATTTCAGTCTAAAATGAAGAGAAACATATGGGAGTAAGATATCAGTTGTTCACATAAGAAAAAACTGAGGAGGGAGTTAGACACTGTAATGACAGCTTAAGATACATTTATACCTGATATATCTTTATAGAGGCAGTGTAGCGTGACCCTTAAGAGTACCAACTCTGGAGTCAGACTGCCTGGGTTTGAAAACAGGTCTGTCAAAAAACAGCTGTGCCACCTTGGGAAAGTTATTTAATCTTTCCATGCTTTAAATTCCTCATGTTTAAAACAGGAAAAGTGCCTAGCTCATAATAAATTCTTTATAAATGTTTGCTATTATAATGATTGTCATTATTATTGCAAGGATCAGAGCAGGCATAATAAACATACAGCACATGATTAATAAACACAATGCAACATATATTATTTGGTGAAAATTATGCTTTAACTCTTTTAGTTCACAGAATAATTTTATTATGTCTGTTCTGCAGAAGAAAAGCTAGGCTCAATATAAGGAGTTACATAATTTTTCCAGACTGCATATCAGAGCCAAATTTTGATCCCAGACAATACCGATCTAGCATCTGTGATCTCCTCCGAATTACTACATTGAATTAGCTTCCATGGAACAGGGCTTATGATAGAATACAGAGATGGACAGAAATGCTGGATATCCACATGGGGAGAGATTGACTGCTACTTCACATCATACATAAAAATCAATTCCAAGTGCATTACTGACAGTCTGAAAAGAAAAAGAATGGAAAGTCTAAAGACGCAAGATTGTCTTTATGATCATAGAGTAGCAAAAGATTTCTTAAACACAAAAAACACAAACCATAAAGAAAATGATAACTCTGAACACATTTAATTGCAGAACCTCTATTCATCAAAATCATGTAACAGTGAAAGCAAATAAGGAGTTAAGAGATATTTGCTACATATAACATAAAAAAGAGCTCATAACTAGAAAACTTAAAAAGAGTCATAGAAACCCATGAGAAAGAGATATTTCATGAAAGAGGATATCCACATGACCAATAAACACATGGAAATGTTCAAACTCACTGATCATCAAAGACAAGCAAAATAAAACTATGAAATGCCAATATACTAACACCAGAATGGCTGTAATGACAAAGACTGACAGAAACAAGTGTTGAGGAAGAAGGGGAACTATTAGAACTCTCAAATACTGCTGTTGGGAGTAAACAACTGATTTGCCTTTCTGCTCAAAGGTATATGCTCACCTGAAGTGCATGCATGTGTATAGCAAAAGACCTGTATGGCAATATTCAGTGTAGCATTATTCACAATAACCCCAAAGAGGAAATAATACAAATGTTCAACAACTGACTAAATTGTAATATGTTCATATAATAGATTATAGTACAATGAAAATGAATGAACTATATAGAGATATACAAGGATAAATCTCATAAGCTAATAGTGAGTGAAATATGCCAGACAAAAATAAATACATACCATATGATTCCATAAACTATAGGGTCGGTACTCTTGAGGAAAATAGGAGTAGACATTGACAGGATGTACCAAGAAGATTAGGGGACGTTATGTTTACATTATATTTATTAGCCTGGATACACTTACCTTGTATTATTCATTGAAATGAACATTTATAACTTGGGTTCTTTATTCTGTGTATAACTTAATAAAAATAGTCATAAAATGTCCAAAAAAGCACTCTCTGAGCAGCTAGCTGTTTCTCATAAATATCTTAAAACCAATGATGCAGTGTGCATACCATTAGTTTTATATTATACAAGCCTTATATTAAATCACACTCCCCCCCCCCCAATTCTACTCTTTGTGGAACTCCATTACAGATCTCTGCTATCCCAAACTGCATTTTAAGAATCAAGGCCTAGCTAATACTTTTAAATATTCTGGCTTACAATATGCCAGCAGAACTAACATGCTCTATAACAGATAACAAAAATACACAAAGGTGACTTTCAATGATTGATTGTGGGGGCACTACATTTTTTAAATCTCCCCAATCTTCTCCAACAAGGAGTATAAAAACAAAAAAAGAAAACAGCACCAAAACCAACATAACAGAAAACAAGCCTACAGATGATATCTTCAAACAAACTGGATTAGCAATTTTCTAAAATCCTAGAATGTGATTATGTCACCCACAGCAGGACCAACAAAAGACCAATGGCTGTCTGGCAAGAGCAACAGGATATAATAGTGCACTACCTACACTACTCTGCAAGAAACCAAAAAAAAAAAAAAAAAAAAAAGAACTAATACTTAATCCCCCAAACAAAAGGATCTTAGTGGATAAATCTACAAAAACATACAAAACTGAGAAAGTGTTCATAGGCTCCAAAACAAAAAGAAGTGTAAAAACTGCATGCAAATGTGAAATCAAACAAATCTAACCATCTAATACCTCAAAATTTCTGAAATATCCAGCAAACATTCTCTTCTAGAAAGACAAGACCTCACACCCTAAAGGAAAATTATAGAAATTAAAGCCCAATTGAATAGAGAAGAAACACTGGGGTAAGAGGGGAAGATGGTTCAGATACAGGAAGATGAGGAAGGGAGTGATGCCCAGAGGCAGTAATCCTAGAAGAAAACAAAATGAAAAACAAAAACACCATAACATATATATATGTATATACGCACACACACACACACACATACACACATATATTTAAAGCTGAGAGCAACATCTCAGAATTCATAATCTTTAGAGCTCTAGAGGTAGAACATAAGGCTGTGGCCAGAAAATCTTTCTGAGTAAGACTTAGTTCTGAAAAAGACTAGATATACAGACAGGTCATATCTGAGTTCTCAGTAACAAAAAGAAGCAAGTCACTAAAAAGTCAAGCTGGGAAAGCTACCCTATCCTATCCCTAACTTCTCCCACTCCATAACCATCTCCTCCTAATAGTCCAGGAAAAATACCTGGAACAAGAAAAGGAATATGAACCCACTCCATCAAAAATTATTATGGAGAAAAAAAGAACAAAATAAAATACAGAAGATTACAGAAATGGAAAGAAAATGAATAGAGGACATAAGAAAAGGAAATTATAAGTATACAATATAATTGGAGCCCTGAAAAAGAAAACTTAGGCAAACAAACAAATTCTAAAAGCAACTTTTCTCACCTGAGAGGACTAAATCCACATATTAAATGGGTGTATTTGGGACAACTAACTCAAGAATAATCAATAAAACATATCATATAGTAAGACTATTGGATTTAAAAGGTAAAGAAAAAATTTGTTTGGGTAACCAAAGAGTCTAAGTCACTTATGAGAGAAAGAAAATCAGGATGGCATCAGACTTCTTGACAGCAATATTTTATCCTAAAAAACAATGGAACAACATATTTAAGATGAGTAAAGTTTAAGCCAAAGTGCATATAGCCAAATTGTCTTTTAAATATAAAGGTTACAGACGAATAGTTATAAACATGCAAGATGTAAGAGAATATGTTTTCCATGAGCCAATTTCCCATGAAAAAATTTCCTTAAAAATCTCCTTAGAGATAAGCTTCAGAAAACTAAGAAATGAATGGAGAAGTTTCGACACAAGATCGGAAGTATAAGCAAACTGCACAAACTTTGCTATATAGTTTGATTAGTTTACTTTATGCTTTTCTATTTCTTGAGATACCTATGATTAATAATACACTCACCTACCCAATCTGCTTCTAAAATGCGTCATGTAATTTATCTTTCTTAGATTTTTAGAATTACTTTACATTTGAAAAATGCAGAAACACTGAGATTTCCAGATAGTAAGGGTAATTATGAGACAATAATACTAATAGATTTCTTTTGGTTAAAAAAAAAAGTGGTCCTAAAACTATAAACTAATTCTACACAAATAAATCACATTTGATAAAGGCCCTAACGCATGAAAGTCCAAAGCTAGACATGTGACTTTGTAGTTTGTAGAAATGAAAATAACTAAGAAATATATTAACTGACCTATGTGATAACAAATTATCAATACTAACCTGATAAGCTCTGTTTATTTGACTAGCTGCCCAACTAGCATATTTCATGTTGTCCTTTTTCGTTTTTGCACTTGCTTTTGGATTAGAAGCAATATGACTTGCTGACTAAAAACAAAAAAGAAATATCAAAAACAAAATTCCTTTTTTTTTAGTCATGATAATTGAAAACATAAAGTTGAATGAAATTAGTGTTTAAAAATGAAAATATATTTTAAAATATAATATAACCCAAAGTAATGGAAAGATAAAGGAAATATTTTAAATAATATCTAAAATTATTTAAGTACGTATCTATTACTATAGCTCTTAAAGGTAAAATCCTGTATCATTTAAATAAAGGGGCAAGCCATGGAAGAACACTGTATAAAATAAAAGCACTTTACCACTGTAGGATATTGTTGATATTATTCATTGTCATTGGCTTACATTAGTTTCCCAATGCTGGAATTACAGAATTTTTGAATATAATAGAAAAAACCCTCAAATATAATTTACCCCAAGTTTCTACATTAATAGGTGAAAAAACTAAGTCCAATAGTAGTGACTTAACTTGACCAAAGCAAGTTAATGGAAGTCTTTGAAATAAAGGAGATTCTCCTTATCTCTAATCCACTTCTCTTTTCATTATACCAAAAGTTTTCAAACTGTTTCACAGAACTGATTAGCCACTGCAATTTGATCCACCTTCTCCTTTTTAAAAATGTATTTAAATGAGGGATTCTTAATTGGAGATACATGAAAGAATATGTAAACCCCCAAAATCATATGCTAATTTTTAAATGTATGTTTGTTTGTATTTCTGGGGAGAGAAAGATATAACTTTTGTGTTATTCTTAAATATACCTTACTCTTAAAAGGATCTATGTGATTCAAAAAAAGGTTGTCTTCCTTTTCTACCTAACCTGTGCTACAGGTCATTTCACCTGTGTTTCCTCATCTGCCAAAGAGGAATCTATATGCCCAAATCCGATTTTTACACCTCTGAGTCTTTAATGTAACCTTTTTGGTATGAATTTCACTAAATGCAGCAGTAAAAGAAAAATTCTGGAGTCAACTGCCGAGGCTGGAATGCCAGCTCAATCCACTTAGGACCTCTATGTCTATCTTTGGACAAATTAATTGAATCTCTGTGTCTCAGTCTCACCATCTGTGAAATAGTCACGTTAAGAGTAACTACTCAAGGCCGGGCGCGGTGGCTCAAGCCTGTAATCCTAGCTCTCTGGGAGGCCGAGGTGGGCGGATCATTTGAGCTCAGGAGTTCGAGACCAGCCTGAGCAAGAGCGAGACCCCATCTCTACTATAAATAGAAAGAAATTAATTGGCCAACTAATATATATAGAAAAAAAAAATTCGCCGGGCATGGTGGCACATGCCTGTAGTCCCAGCTACTTGGGAGGCTGAGGCAGCAGGATTGCTTGAGCCCAGGAGTTTGAGGTTGCTGTGAGCTAGGCTGACGCCATGGCACTCACTCTAGCCTGGGCAATAAAGTGAGACTCTGTCTCAAAAAAAAAAAAAGAGTAACTACTCAAATTTGAATACCTACTCAAATAACTGATGTGAGGATTTAATGATTTACACAAAAAATAGAGCTCAGACACACTGACTG